>JASFAX010006949.1:0-17500 GCA_030737875.1 Allium sativum
GGATTATGAATTATTCCTCCTTAGTAAATCGTTAATGTCAAACCAAATTATTTTTAGGTATACTATCATAAATAAAAATTTATATAGTTAGTATTCTTTCATTCATTTAATAAAATCTTGATATGATTGCTCATTGAACTGTGCTAGGGGGCCCGAAAATTATGTATACGGATGGTGCAAAAAAGAATCCAACGGTGGATTTCAGGGGGAGTATATATTGATGTGTGGCTGTGCTCATTTCGGGCTCATTTCCTGACCTATGCTTTCGGGCCTTTTAGATTTGTTGTTGCTCATTTTTATTCATCATAATTGTCAAATATTATTATCCACTTTTTGCTAAAGAAAATTTATTTATCATCTTTTTTAGTTACCGTTCTTTCATAAAGAATCTTCGAAGTCATTTTATGTATACACATGAATACGTTTATTTGTTTACTCATTCTAAAATGGATGTGCATAATTTTATTTTTACAAATTGATGCAATTCTTATCATTAAATTGAACATATTAAAATTTATGAGAAAAAAATCAATGGTGAGGTTATGTTTTATATATTGATATATATCACCTTCACATCTGATAATGAAAGTCGTAAGGTTACATATGTGGCATGCACGGACACAGGCATGCCCTTTAACTTTGAAGTTGAACGAAAATTCCTTTGACTGTAGCATGAGAGCAATATGAGTTGCCGCTTCGAGTCTAACATTATATCATTCCCTTTAAGGTAAAGTATGTATTATGTAAACTCATGCTTTTATTCTCAAATTTATTGTTCATGAACAAACTCCTGATGACTGTAAACTATATGTGATATTCAATAATAAATTCAAATCAATGCTAACATGTCAATCCCAGTTATAGAGTTCTTCCGATTTTTATGTTTTCATTACATAGTTTGGATTTATACCTTCATGCTGCAAGTTGATACTGGTTATTTTAAACTTTTATTATTAATTATTCAGCTTATTGAAATCTTATCAAATAAATTAGCCAAACTAAAATGAAATTGGCATTTTATAACATTGCTATCATGTACATGAAGGAAGAAAGGCTATAGGATACAATTGGTGTTTCCTGTTTTTTTAACAGTACCTATTCGCTTTCTAAACATTTCAAAGAACTCCACGATTAGGGTGTTGGTATAAACATCTAATTCTTTGACTTAAGTATATCCTAGATTTATTTACTTTTGATTTGGTTGAGAAAAATATGAGAGGGTATTCGAATTAGTCCATTTTATGCGACAGAAATTGACCTCATAAAATAAAATAACATATAATGAAAAAGAGGATGAGATATGATAATTAAAGTGATCAACTCTTAGGTAATGGATTAGTAGAATAACTATAATCTAAATAAGAAGGAGAAAATAATGGTAAGGCAAAAATAGGAAAAAGATCATAATTACTAAATATAAACCCCGACACTTCCATCTCTTTCATTCACATAAACCCTTATAGTCCCTCTAATTGTGTTCCCAAGTTTATGAGCCATTTCGTTCTCATTTCGATCTTCTAAGTCCGGTTGAAATCCGTTTTTCCTGATACGCGCAGGGACGTAGCTCAATGAAGACCAGTGGGGGCCATGGCCCCCCCAAAATTTATTTATTACCCAAAAAATCAAATGCTATTCTCATACTCAGTCAACCATTACGTGATTTTCTTCCTCCAGTCTCTCAATTCCAAAAACCGAGCCGTGCCCAAAATCTAGTGCTATCTCAAATCACAATTCTCCCCAAAAATCATTGCAGCCTCCGATCTTCTTTGGTATGAATTGAGAAATTCCTCTAGCGGCTCAGCCTCCTTTCTTCCTCCTTCTCCGTCGCTGCGAATATCCATCGGTATGTTATCTTTTCTTATTTTTTTCTTTTTACATTATAATTTGTAACTCCGGTTTAATATTTGATTTGTTGACTGTTGTGTATGCTTGTACAAATTGCAATTATGTCAATATGTCATAATCTTGATTTGCTGCTAGTGCAATTATGCCCTAATTTTGAATTTTGAAGGATGAATCTTAATTTTATAATTCCACCTTTCCATTCAAAAATTAAAATAAACCAAATGATTGTTCTCAAATAACACCACATGATTTTTTTTTTCATTGTTTATTTAAGTCTCTTTTATCTTATATTTTATTCATGTTTTTTTGTATGTTTATGATCATAGGTAAACTACTATCAATGTCAACAAAACCTATAACCGACTTTTTCAAAAGAAAAAATTCCACTACTTTAGCCAATGTTTCTACCTCTAATCTTGAAGTTTCTACCGAAGATGAAACCGAAAAGCTTCCTATGAAATTTTCAAGAGTTGAAATGATAGAATCTAATGTTACTTCTCTAGAGCGTGATCCGGGATTACGTCGGCAAATTTTTGAGTATCATGTTAATCAACAAGATGAGATTCGAAGAGCTTATCTTCAATTAGGACCATATCAAATAATTATGGATTATCCATGGTCCGTTGAAATACACCGTCGTCGATTTCAAGAATCGTGGTTTAAAGTGCATAATTGGTTGGAATACTCTCCTTCAAAAGATGCCGCATTTTGTTTGCCTTGCTTTCTTTTCTATAACAAAAATACCGGAAGATGTGGAGAGAATGCATTCACCGTTGAGGGATTTAGAAGTTGGAGAAAGGTTAGAAACGGGAAAAAATGTTCCCTTTTGATACATGTTGGAGAACCATGTTTTCCACATAACAATGCCGTAAGATCTTGTGATAATTTTATGAATCAATCTAGGCATATTGGCAAAGTCATAAATCGATAAAGTGTAGAAGAGATCGAAAAGAATAGAATGCGATTAAATACCTCCATCCAATCGGTTCGATTTCTTGCAATGCAAGGATGTGCTTTTCGAGGGCATAATGAATGTGTAGATTCAACAAATCGAGGCAATTTCATTGAGTTCATAAAAGTTTTAGGAGAGTATAATGAAAAAATTGGTGAAATTACTTTAGAGCGTGCTCCAAGAAATGCCAAGTATACTTCACCACAAATTCAAAAGGAGATTTTAAATATTTTTGCTAATAAAGTAAGAAACAAAATCCGCGAAGAAATTGGACAATCCAAGTATTGTATTCTTGTCGATGAAGCAAGAGACGATTCTAGGAAAGAGCAAATGGCTCTTGTCTTGAGATTTGTTGATGCAAATGGATTCATAAGAGAGTGTTTTTTTGAAATTGTTAGTGTTGAAGACACTTGTGCAACAACTCTTAAGAAAGAATTGTCTTCCGTTCTCTCTCGTCACAAATTAGATATTTGCAACATCTGAGGTCAAGGGTATGATGGTGCTAGCAATATGCATGGTCAATGGAATGGTTTGCAAGCTTTGTTTCTTAACGATTGTCCATATGCATATTATATCCATTGTTTTGCTCATCGGTTACAATTAGCTTTGGTTGGAGCGGCAAAAAATATACCACGAGTTCACAAATTCTTTTTGAGGCTAAATTTTGTAATCAATGTGGTTGGTACTTCTACCAAACGCAATAGTGAGTTTCAATTGGCACAAGAAAATGAAAACGAGTTCATGGTTGAAATTTGTGAACTTGAGACCAGCACGGGGGCAAATCAACTTGGTACTTTACAAAGAGCAGGAGATACTCGATGGAGTTCTCATTATTCTTCCGTTTCTAGTTTGATAAAACATTTTGGTCCTACATGCGCAGTTCTTGAGAATATTCAAAAAGATGGAGTCAGTCCAAACATCAAAGGGGATGCTTTAACTGCTTATGAAGCTATTACATCATTTGAGTTTGTATTCACCTTGCATTTGATGAAGGAATTGATGGGCATTACTGATATTCGTTGTCAAGCATTGCAGAAAAAATCTCAAGATATTGTAAATGCTATGGATCTTGTTTCGTCTACGAAAAAAATCATTCAAAAATGAGAGAGAATGGTTGGGAGATTTTACTTGAGGGTGTGAAAACATATTGTCAAAGACATGACATTGCTATCCCCAACATGCAAGATGCACATGTTGTTGGTCGTGGCCGTCATCAACAGTCTCATGTTACAATTGCACATCATTATCAATTCGATATTTTCAATGTTACATTAGACACTCAAATAAGCGCTTTGAATGAGAGATTCAATGAAAATGCTATGAAGCTTCTCATTCTTAGTTCGGCTTTCGAGCCTAAAGATGGTTATAAATCATTTAAAATTGATGAGATTTGCAGCCTTGTTGATGAATTTTATCCTCAAGATTTCACGGAGCAAGAGAGGGAGATTTTAACATTTCAATTAAAACTTTATCAAGAAGATGTACCTCATCATCCGCATTTGAAGAATCTTTCTACACTTTCTGAATTATGTAGAGGATTAGCGGAGACAAAAAAATCACAGATATATTATTTGGTCGATAGATTGATCCGTCTCATTTTAACGCTTTCAGTGTCTACAGCAACAACAGAACGAGCATTTTCAGCAATGAAAATTGTCAAAACAAGACTACGTAACAAGATGGATGATGATTTTCTTGGTGATTGCTTGTCAATTTACATAGAAAGAGAAATTGCTATGTCTATAAGCAACGAATCTATTATCGATGACTTTTATGCTAAAAAGGATCGTAGACCGCAACTTTGAATGTTTAAAAGTTGCTATTTTTGGTTTATAATGTAATGAATGCTTATTTTTGCGTTTGATATATAAAATTTTTGGTTTTGTTAAGCAAATATTTATTTAATTGTTTGTTTAAATTTTTTGGCACCCCCACCGTATAAATCCTGGCTACGCCCCTGGATACGCGGGTTAGTACTTGGCAAATCAAAATGTTATCTTGGTCAACAAATCGAGCACAGTTAGAGTGGGATTCTTATCTAGAAATGACTATGCCTAAAGAGTCCTATAACATTATAATATCAATAATTTTCATTCACTTTGTCCATAAGCTTGTTAAATTGTTTGATCTGAAAAATGATCCAACATCTGAAAACATGCTTGTATCTTAGTACACTCATACTTAGCATATTGTAAAAGGTTAAATATCACATTTTCAATTAACTCATTGGCTATATTTAATTCATGATAAGTAAAAGCTAATACAACGAAATTCAACATGCTCAACAATATCTTCATGTAATGAACAACACGGGCATACTCTATTCAAAGGATCCATCATCACAACCAAAGGGCTATGCAAATGCTAGATGGTTTTCCATTGTTCACAAGAATTCATTACAAGAATTGTGTCTTTATGTGTGGAATTTCATATACTTCTCAAAGACTGACTAGTCGATTATTAATCGCTATAATATTCAATAACTCGAAGATATTAATGGTGTATGAAACAGGTTGTGGGTGCTTTTTTTAAGATATATAATTAACATTTCTTGGTGAGTTGCGAGTTACATTTGATTGATAAAGTCCAATCCTAATATTTAAAGACAGTGATTCATGCACGATTCAAATTAAATGATGACATATCCAAAGCGATAGAATTCAGCATACATCGCTAGTGTTGCTCCATATCCAAAAAGAAAAACAACATCAAAATTCAACCAATATGTTTGAAAAATAATCATGTTGACTTATTTACAACAGTGCATGTTATGAAATTTTTCATGGCTTTAATGAGTGTACGATCATTATCACAGTCAACCAAAGCTTATTCCAATGATTAATTATTGCGTGTAATATATATCATAACAAGGTTTAACCGAATCGCCTATCAGCATAAATCAAGGTACTAATGTATATAACATCTGCTTGTTTTCAACATGTAATCCAACTTCTCTTTATTTTAACAAAGATAACTTTAATATAGGATGTTGATAAGAGCACCTCATTTCCTCTTTCTAATTCCATTAATAAAAAATTCCATAAAACTTTACACTACATTCTTTTTATATTGAACTTTTTTAAGAGACTATAGAAAACAACATTTTCGATTCTTTTTAACACAACGAATAACCATCGACTAATGCTATTTTCCGCGATGATCAATCATCAAATAATAATAGTTCGTTGATTAATGGTTGTGAAAAAAACAACGTTGATTGATAGTTGTTAGTCATGCAAAACACACTTCGCGCTTCTTATAAGCAAGGAACATGTGTGAATTTAGGATAAAAAATCAATACAAATGGTTCTTGGGATATATAATCATAATGATACTAAAACATGATACACATTCTGCGTGAAAGCTAGGCATCCATAAATAAATATCAGAATCTTGGGCCACCAAGTTATTCGAGGCTCAGAGCTCTCGGAGCATCATTTTGATTGGACTTGATTCTTTCTCTGTTATCCCTCCACCTGTAACATACGGTATCATCTCACAGCGGAATATCCTTCTTGCTGATCCAATCTATTCCCACTTCGTTATTTCTTCCCAATCCAAAATTAGAAGCCTATAAAACCCCTCATTTATTTCATTTTGTTTTTTTAAATTCTTTCCAATTTTTTTCCCTTCGGTCACCTTTTTATTCTAATTTAATCACTCCTTTCAATTTCAGCTCTCTTTTGAGCTGGTCTGCACTCTCCATTTCCGAATTCGAACATATCCAAATTACTCAGCATCTTGATTAGTTTTTCCGAAATAATTAAAAGTTTCGATTTCGTGTAACGCATCTTTGCATAGTCAGAACACACTACTCTCGTTTCTTGTCCTCATTGCAAAATCTCTACACTTGTCAAGCTCTGTGCTCACTTTTTCTTCGTACGCTTTTGCCCTTTAGTTTGTTCAATTCTTCTTATTTCCGTTCTGTCTGCATAAAACCCGTTTCAGTTTGTGAAAGGATGAAGGTTGAGCCTGAGCAAGTAATGAATTATAGAGGAGGATCAGTTCTTGGGAAGAAGACTGTTCTTAAAAGCGATCATTTTCCTGGGTGTCAGAACAAGAGACTACTGCCTCAAATTGATGGTGCTCCTAATTATCGACAGGTGCTTCTTCCTTGGAATCTCTTCATGTAGATTGTAGATTTTGTTTACTTTACTTCCATTGCATTGGGATGAAGTTATATATTTGCTGGATGTTTGTTTTGATTCAAGGTATTGCTGCATGCACATGTGTGTTAAATTTGATTGCTACTCTAACTAAGATTTTGGTAAACAATTTTTTGGTTTTATACGAACTTAATGTTCAAGATCCTATATTTGCCATGCATGTACTGATGTGTTAGCTCCTACTGTAAGTAAGATGTTAGTTGCAATTTTCACATTTCAAAAACTATCTTATTTTACTTTGAATTCAGTTCTCCACCGAACTTTGTTGCTTGTAGTAAAGTGTGTTAGACTATACCATAACCTGTTCAGTTATTCTACCGGTGCCAGACTTATTTGCATGTCCAAAATTCACCTTGTTTGCATGTTCAAAATTCTGAGAAGATCTACTGTAGTTAGGATTTAACGAATTTATTTGCTGGTGTGGATAGACTTTGTTAAATTTTATAACCATACAAGAGGTTAAATCAAAGTGGTCGAAGATAACTTGGAAACGTTGAAGAGGCATGCGATTTGAAGTTCAACAACTCGAGATGTCGCAAGACGAAGCTGTAAGTAGTGGCGGATACAGGATTTTACAAATGTTGTGTCATCAACAGTGGCGTAGCCAGAAATTTATGCTAACTGGGTCACCTTAAAATATTTTGTCAATTATCAGAATAAATACATAAATAAGTCATGGTAAAATTTACGTTGTCCAATAAATCATTTGAGATATTGATCAAAGTTTAAAATTCCATTTTCTGTTTTTGTGCCGCTGGTAGTTATATTTTAAAATTCCGATTTCATTTTGGAAATTCCGGATTTTCCGTTCTACTTCTGGTTTACTAGTTCCGATACATTTTCTCTTTACAAATATTGTATATATTTATTTATACTAACATAAAACTAGCTCCATTATTTGCCAGCATAATTGTAGCAGTTAATTTTCTTATATTAAAAAGTAGAATTGAACATTGATGTATTATCTTAACCTTTTTACTACAAGGTATTAGATCATATCATGCGCAGTAGAAAGAAATTAGAAAAGACAATAGCTTAAAATGTCAGGTAATCTTTTTATTTTTTCAAAAACGGATATGTGTACGTTAGCTGAAACATAAAAAGTTGAAAGATATATTGGTACTAAACAATTGTTATGGTACATAATTACTATTGCCCATGCTGTAAAAAACAATTTTCACTGCTTCCAAAGCAGAAGACACATCAGATTATCAATTTGTATTCTTTTCAGTAGGTTTGAAAATAATGGTGTGTCCCGTGACACACCATGCACCTAAGTAGATCCGCCACTGGCTGTAAGGTGCAAGATGGAGTTGCAGCTGGCTGCAACTCAATCCACACATGGATTTTGAATCCAAACATCCGGATTGTCTCAGAAAATTTTCTCGAGAGAAAATCCAGATGTTTGGTTTTAGATCCAGACGTCTAGATTCGTGCAGCTCAGACAATGAGCTTAGATTCAGACGTCTGAATCGATTTCCAGACATTTGAATCGAGTTTCGGGCTGTTTTTTAGTCTGTTTTCTGGAGAATATTTTCTGAAAGGTGGAGGGGCATACCATTCTTTTGTCTAGACAGGATCCTTACATATATAAGCTATTTTCGTAAAAGCTTTGCTTAATAAAGGGTTATTCTTCTAAGAGAAAATTAGGGTTTGTTGAATTTGTCGATTCAAATATTTTTTGAAGAGGAAAGTAATCAATTAATTGATCTGATTGATCAATTAATTGATTTTATTGATTGATTTTATCATAGAAAGAAAGAAATAAAATATTATATTCTGGAGATATTTTGAAGAGGTAGTTTGGATATTTGCCTAGGTCTTTTATTTTCCTATATATGCAGCCTTCGTTGTTAGATCATGAATATCCGAAACCATGTAAGAACATCTGAAGAGGTTGTGTGCCTCCAAGGATTGTGCCATGGAGGGAAAATGAGGAAATTATGGCTGAGAGAGACTATTTCTATTTACTGTTGATTGACGCAGTTGGTGCCTCTAGGTTGATTCAAGAGTTTGCCGTCATTGTTCATTGTTCTTTTTCTCCAATAATATTTGTAGCAATCTAGATATTATCTCCCTTTCTCAAAAAGTTTGTTGATTCAATTGCAGTTTGTTTATTTTGGCTTTATTTCATTATGTGTAAACAAAATTTTGGCGAATCAATAAAAAAGGCGGTTAGGTGAAATATTTATGTATTGCTATTATTTTCGATATATTATGTTGTTATTTTCAATCAAATTCATCTTCAAATGATTGGGTGAAAACGATCTTTTTTTGTGTGTTTTGTCTTTTCCGCTGCGTACAAAACCCCACAGATTGGTATCATGGCTCAGATCATCGCATAACTTGGAGTAATTTTGGATTAAAGATTGTAGATGTTGGAGATGATGTCGTTTTTGAAGATGGCTATTTTTGATAAAGAAACTAGGGGATTTGAAAGCTTAAGATGGTGGATGTTCTATACCTCAATGTTCTTTATGATTCAATTGATGGAGATGAGAAGAATCGCTCTGATATGGATGAGGGAAGATGGAAGAAGATGAAGAAGAAGATGATTGTTTTGGTTCTTGTTTCGGTTTGTGTTTCAGATAGTGGTCTTCACGTTGATGATGCTTGAGGGATCCAGGATGATCGAGAAAAGGCTCAGGTCAAGTGACAACGCGTGTCGATTTGGAAAATTTACAAGATGGGCATCTTTGTGTTATTACAAACGCTTTGAGACTGTTAATTTTGTGTGGTGCATCTCAGGTGAGATGCATCTCAGGTGAGATGCATCTTTTGCATGCAGTGGGTTGTGTTTGTAATTGAGAAGGTGTAGTTGTAACCCATTCAAATCGACTGGGTATGATTGCAGCCTGAAAATCAGGTGAGTCTCACTATACTCTGGAAACAGGCGGGGTGTACCTTATGGCCATCAAATTGAGGGTTGTAAATTTGGAGATGAGAAAGAGGTAGTGATGACTTCTTTGGTAATTGTGGAAATATGTGATATTTGAATCAAGGTGGAGTGTTGAATTTGTTGATTCAAATATTTTTTGAAGAGGAAAGTAATCAATTAATTGATTTGATTAACTGAATGATTGATTGATTTTATTATAGTAGGAAAGAAATAAAAGATTATATTCTGGAGATATTTTGAATGAGCAATTTGAATATTTGTCTAGGTCTTCAATTCTCCTATATATGCAGCTTTCATGGTTAGATCATGAACATCCGAAATCATGTGAGAACATCTGGAGAGGTTATGTGCCTCCATGGATTGCGCCATGGAGAGGAAAATGGGGAAATTAAGGTTGAGAGAGGTTATTCCTATTTACTGTTGATAGACGCAGTTGGTGTCTTTAGATTGATTCAAGGGTTTGTCGTCGTTCTTCATTACTCTTCTTATACAATAATATTTGTGGTCATCTAGATATTATCTCCCTTTCTCAATAAAGTTATTGATTCAATTGTATTTTGTTTATTTTGGCTTTATTCCATTAAGCGTAAACTAAATTTTGTGAATCAATAAAGAAAGTGGTTAGATGGAATATTTGTGTATTGCTATTATTTCTAATCTATTGTGTTGTTATTTTCAATCGAATTCATCTTCAAGTGATTGAGTGAAAAAAAAAATCTTTTTTTAACCCTAATAGGATTTATAATTTACTTATAATTCTTCAATTATGTTCTTCACAAACTCAATTCTATATTGATTGTTGGTGATCATTGTATTAATCTATTGTACCCTTCTCATCGTGGTAATAGAATCCTCTCTCCAAAGTGGATGCACACTAACAAATTATTAGTGGAACCACTATAAATTCAGTGTGAAATTTATTTTGGTTGCTATTAGTTGTTATCGATTACTTATGATTGAGATTGGTTGTTTGGGATTGGCTGCTTGTCATTTGGTGATTTGAGATATTATGTTTTGGTTGTATTTTATAAATCTATCAACGACCCATTTTTTTGTCGCGTTTATAGGTTTGGATTTGAACTGGTGTTTGGATTTGGAATTTCACAACAACATTTGATATCAAAGCAATAGATGTTGGTAGGCGTTTGTGAAAATGCCAGAATCAAATAATAGATTGGGTAGTCCCTCGATGGTTAGTCTAAATAGTGTATTGCCTTATGTGCGTGGTTTGTATACGACGTTGGATCTCAGTTGGTTATTGATAAGTGGAATGGAGATAATGACTTTGAGAAGTGAAAATGGAAGATGAAAGCAGTTCTTAGGAGGAATCGGGTGCACTGGGGTGGTATTTGGTACTCATTTGTTGCCAAGTGATATCTCAGATGTTGAGAGAGAGGGATGGAAGATTTGGCTTACGCTACTCTTCAACTTGCTATGGAGGAATGTAACCTCCAAAATTAGTTGTGAGTCGATTGCTAAAGAAATATGAGGCAAGTGAGTGGAGTTATATATGAAGAAGTCACTTACTAATCGTTTGATCTTGTTACGAACATTTTTCACCTAGGGTAATTTACTATAGGCATGTTTGAATGCATTTAATTTTTAGCTAATGAAGATGAAGACGATAGATTTGAAGATTGATGAAGAATAAACGGAAATGATATTGTTGTGTTCATTGCCGAACTGTTATACGGGGTTCTCCAATACTAAGATCTATTGGTGGGATATTTTTTCTCTTGATGATGTTAGAGCGGGTCTTTTTTAGTGAGAAGTTGAGAGGTCAAATGAATGAGTTGAGTGAGGGTAGAAGTGGAGCTAGTAGTGGTCAAAATTTATTTGTGGAGAAAGAGAAGAATGTGAAGAAGGGAAACAGTGGACGTTCAAAATCAAGAAAGTCTGGTTGGAGAGGAAAATCGAGCAAGAGAAACGACAAGTGCTATACTTGCAAGAAACCCAAACATTGGAAGAATGAATGTCCGGACAACGATAGGAAGAAGGAAGTAACGTCTTCATCCGTAGCGGTGGAAAGTGATGTTGGTGAGACAGATGAGAACGTTTGACGACGGTAGCATCGGGAGTTTCAGATATCGAATGGATACTCGATTCGGGTGCGCTTTACCATATGATGCCAAATAAGAATTGTTTTTTCCTTTATGAAGACAAAGAGGGGAATACAATTATTATGAGAAATTGTGCTACATGTAGATCAAGGGTCATTGCTTCCGTGCAAATAAGGATGTTTAATCGAGTGGTTCGCACGCTCACTAATGTATGTTATGTTCCGAGACTTAGGAAGTCACTTATACCTTTGGAGCAATTGGATTCTCTAAGATGCAAAATCACTATTGAGAAAAATTCCCTGAGGGTTTCGAAGGGGGCGCTTGTGGTTAGAAAAGTGCTAGAACTTGTGGTGTTTATTTGCTTTAAGGAATGGTGTAGAAGGTGAAACTTGTGTGTGAGTTGATAGTTATTGTGGCTTGGATGCAACAAGGTTGTGACATTTGAAATTAGGTCATATATCGGAGAGGAATTTGGATATTCTTTGGAAGAGGGAGATGATCAAGGATGAGAGTTTCAACGAGCTAGAGTTTTGCGATTAATGTGTCATGGGGAAGCAAACAAATGTATCATTCGATGATGGAAAACATGATTCAAGAGGTGTTCTTCGGTATGTTCATTCGGATGTTTGGAGACCGACACTAGTTGCTTCTTTAGATGGAGAACTTTATTACAGTTCTTTCGTTGATGATTTTTCTCGAAAGGTATGAGTGTATGTAATGAATATCAAATATGAGGCATATGAAAAGTTCAAAACGTGGTTGTTGAAAATGAGAGTGACAAATCTTTGAAAGTCTTAAGGACCAACAATGGCAGGGAGTATATTTTGAAGAGTTCTTGACGTATTGCAAGCATCATTGTATTCAGTGGCATTTTACTACACCGGGGGTCCGCAATCTAATGGAATAGTGGAGAGAATGATCTAAACTATACTGCAGAAAACTCGTTGCTTGAGATTAACAACGGGTTTGTCTATGAGATTTTGAGCTGAAGCTTTCTTAATCGTAGTGCATATTGTGAATCGAATTCCTTGCTCAATTACTAATAACAAAAATATGAAGGAAGTGTGGAATAGAAGAGTATCGACTTGAGATATGTTCATGTGTTTAGTTGTCTAGTTTGTGTGCATGATCCGAAAAATGATAAACTTGACTAGAGCTTTCAAGTGAATTTTGCTTGGTTAAGCAGACAACATAAAAGACTATCGAATTTAGAATTCGAAAATGAAGAAACTATCATCATGTTACTTTTGATAAATTGATTTTGTTCAAAGAGAATGGAAGCTCATTGAATATTTCAGATTTGGTTCATGGAAAATCAGAGAAGAAGGAAGTTATTTTCAAATTCCGTCCAAGTAGTAGTATAGTTGTTAAAGAAGCTCCTGAAGTGTTTCAAATTCCGTCCAAGTAGTAGTATAGTTGTTAAAGAAGCTCCTGAAGTGGAAGCGGTTGATGAAACATCACATGGTCCACATGATTACTCTAGTAATGTTGATAATGTACATGATACTGGAGAGGATTCGATTCAAGATAGAGCCGAAAGAGGTTTAGATGATAGTATTGCTACTCGGCTTGGTCGACGTGTAATAAGGACACCCGAAAGATATAGTGATTAGAAACATCTTAAATTTTGTGATAATTTAGACTCTGCTCTTCATGTAGTTTAAGATGAGTCGATGTACCTTGATGGATTTGAGTGACAGCTCGAAATGGATTTGTGTCATGGAGGAAGAGATGCACTCGTTGATGAAAACCAAACTTAAAGAATTGGTTCTACTACCTAAACGAAACCGTGCTATATGGTGCAAATGGATATACAAGGTGAAAGACGATGAGAGATATAAAGCTTGGCTAATGGCAAATGAGTTTGCACAAAAAAGGGAAAGGAATACGATGAGATTTTTGCACTGGTTGTACGTCATATTCGATTCGAATTTTACTAGTTATAGTTGTTATTCGTGACTTGGAGTTGGAACAACTTGATGTGAAAACCGCCTTTTTGCACGGTGACTTGGATGAAGGCATCTATATGGAGCAATCGGAAGGGTAAGTGGTAGATGGTAAGTCAAGATTGGTTTGCGAGTTAAGAAAGTCGTTATATGTTTTGAAGCAATCACCTGGGCAATGATACAAGAGATTTGATTATTTTATGCTTGAAAAAGGTTTTGATAGAAGCGTTAATGATCCTTGTGTTTATTTCGAAATACTGAAAAATGATTATTGGGTATATCTACTTTTATATGGATGTCATGTTCATTGCTTCTAAAGATAAAAATGAAATCAACAAGTTAAAGATGGTTTTAAAATCGGAATTCGAAATAAAATATCTTGGAGATGCAAAGAAATCTTGGACATGGAAATTTAAAGGAATCGAAAGCGTTTTGAGTTGAGAATCTTGAGACTGACTGAAAAGAAGTACATTAAGAAAGTACTTTGCTGCTTTAGCATGGAAAACGCCAAGACATTAAATACACTTTTATCTTTGCATATGCAGCTTTCGAGCAAGAGATCCTGTATTGGAGAAAGACGACTTATATGGCAAAGATGTCATATGCAAGTGCGGTGTGAAGTTTGTTGTATGTCATGGTGTCTACAAGACCCAATATTGCAAATGTCGCAGGGGTGGTTAGTCGGTATATGGTTAATCCAGGAAAATCACATTGAGATGTCGTGAAGGCTATTTTGAGATACCTTAGAGGTACATCTTTTCATGGTCATGTTTTTTGTGGTGGTGAAGGACTGAGTTGTAAGTTGATTGGTTATTGTGACTCGGACTTCCAGATATGTCTTCACACTTGGTGGTACGGTCATTAGTTGAAGATCGAGATTGTAAACTATAGTTGTTATATTTACTACGGAGGCGGAACTGATAGCCGCGGTGGAAGCGACAAAGGAAACACTTTATCTGAATCGATTGTTGTGTGATTAGCGATTCAAACATGATAGGATCGATGTTCGATGTAATTGCCGAAGTGCTATACATTTAACGGAGAATTTGACGTTTAACTCACGTACTAAGCACATTGAGATGATGAAGTCATTTCTAGTAAACATGGATGAATGTAAGCTAATATACCTTCGGAAGGTGCACACGACAGACAATGTGGCGGACATATTTACCTAGGCACTACTGGTTGGGAAGTTTGAGCATTGCTCGAGCTTAATTCGCTTGTTGATGTGCTACGTGCTACGGAATGACACGGTTTGAGAGGGTAATTTGACGATGAGGAGTATCGGTGAGAGGTTGGAAATCTACTCGTTTAGTACTCATTTACACTTCAAAGTGTTTGTCTTATGATGAGACTTATTTTGGTTGGATACTTTCAACGCTTCGTTAGCGGGTGGTTGCCTCACCGGAGCGTGTTAACGGAGTGCAGTGGGAGGTCACATACCCGGAGCTTATTGTGGAAGTATTCGTGTTGATTGATCGAAGGCAGAGTTGGCATACTTAGGTGCATTGGAGTTTGGAGATGATTATAGTGTTAAGGTGGAATGTTAAATTTTATAAGACTCGATAAGTTAGATTGAAGTAGTCGAAGATAGCTTGAAA
Organism: Allium sativum; assembly: GCA_030737875.1. Taxonomy (NCBI): domain Eukaryota; kingdom Viridiplantae; phylum Streptophyta; class Magnoliopsida; order Asparagales; family Amaryllidaceae; genus Allium; species Allium sativum. The sequence goes on from JASFAX010006949.1 coordinate 15,470, forward strand.
ACGTTGAAGACGGCATGCGATTCGAAGTTCGACAACTCGAGATATCGCAAGACGAAGCTGTAAGGTGCGGGATGGAGTTGCAGTGAGCTGCAACTCAATCCAAATGTCTGGATTTTGAATCCAGATGTCTGGATTTTGAATCCAGATGTCTGGATTGTCTTAGAAGATTTTCCTAAGAGAAAACCTAGACGTTTGGATTTCTGGAACTCGGACGGTGAGTTTAGCTTTAGATGTCTGGATTGAATTCCAGACGTTTGAATCGGGTTTCAGGTTGTTTTCACTTTGTGTTTTGAGAAATATTTTCTGAAATGTAGAGAGGCAAAACGGTCTTTTGCCTCGATGAGATCCTTACCTATAATGTGGTTCCAAAAGCACCCGTAAAGGTGCTATAGGCTACCACCACCGATTATTATTTTTAAACGCGTTAGGCGGTTCGTGGTAGCCAGTAGCACTTTTTGGGTGCTTTTAGCACTAAACTACCTATATAAGCTATTTTCATATTTGAAGGTTGAAAATTTTACTTGATCAAGATTATTCTTTCAAGAGAAAACTATGGTTTATAACCTAGTTTTAATTCTTCAATTCTATTTTCCACAAATTAAATTCTGTATTGATTATTGATGATCATTGTATCAATCTTTTGTATTCTTTTCATCATGATAATAAAATTATCTCTTCAAAGTGGATGCATACTAACAAATCGTTAGTGGAACCATTATAAATTCGATGTATGATTTATTTTCTTTGCTATTAGTTGTTATCGATGGCTTGTCATTGAGATGGGTTGTTTTGGATTGGTTGCTTGTTGTTTGGTGATTTGAGATATTGTCTTTTTGTTGTTTTTGCAAATTCATTAACTAGGGCTGGGCATAAAACGCGGAAACCGCCCAGATCGAACAACAAAAACGGTGCAGAAAACCGCACTTGATTCTTTCTCTAAAGCAAACAACCCAAATCGAACCGACTCGCAACGATACGGTTCAGTTGCGGTTTGAACTTTTACTAAACCATAATAAACCGAACCGAACCGCATAGATACACCGACAATGTTATGATAATTTTTTTAAAATAATTTCTATCTAATTTTTAATTTAACGATATATATTCTATTTTCAACGTATGTTGTAGTTATATTAATTAAAGATAACACTATGTGTTTTAACCTTCAAGTGACACAACGTCATACAATCGTAAATTGATTGTTGATGGAAGTAATTTTCTTATTTCATATTTAATACGGGTTCAAACCAGACCGAACCAAAACCGGACCGTATTACATCGAAACCGAACCGAAACCGAGCCGAAACCGAGCCGAAACCGAGCCGAAACCGAGCCGAAACCGAACCGTTTGAATGGTTAATATAATGGTTTGTATTTTTGATCAACCGTTTGATGTAGTGCGGAATCGGTTTGAACTTCAAACCGCACCGAACCGACCCGTGCCCACCCCTACTATTAACGATCCGTTTTTCTGCTGTGCTTGTGGATTTAGATTTGAATTGGTGTTTGAATTCGGAATTCCACAGCTACAGATTTTACTTCTAATGATGAACAAAAAGGATTTCCTTTCTTTCTTCATTTCTTCCGTGGGTATATGTTGAGTAGCTTGGTGATAATTCTTGATGATCGTTGTTTTGTATAATGCACCTATACATGGTTATTTTATTTTATACTTATTTTGATTTATTTTAGTTCAGGTTGGCGCTTGATTGCTATGGTAAATTTCTGCTTTTATAATTTGTTACTAGTTTTCATATGGTTTTATGTGATATTATCATATGTTATTCTGAACGCATGTGTTATCTGACTGCAAATTGTTTTCTTAATTACGATATGTATTAATTAGTGCGAACTTTGATGTAGGCTTGTCAGCCACAATGAATTAAATATATGATGAATATGGAATGTACATGATTTTGCACATGAGCACAAGGTTTTAAATCTCGGATATCGGTCGCTTTCGTCTCGGGGATTCTATAGACTCGGTCTCGTATCGGGGGAGATCTCAGACGAGATGAGTCTAACTCGGGA
>JASFAX010006949.1:20000-28917 GCA_030737875.1 Allium sativum
CTTGAAATTTTATGCTTTATGTTTTTTTTTTGGTAAAATGCATAAAAAATTCGTTGCATGTTTTAGTAAAAAATATTGATTTTTTTTTTTTAAAAATTGTTAAAATATTGAATTTAATACAAAAAAAAAATTTTTGTGCAGTTGACTAATAAGGCGCGCGCCATTTGCTGCGCCATGCGCCTAGACTCCAGAGAGGGTTTGCGCCGTGCGTCATTAATAATACTGATATTTAGTGACCTGTTTCCTGTTATTTCTGGATTCCAAAGTATTTCAATTCATTAATTATACGCATGTGACATGTCTGATGCTAATGTGATTTTTTTTTTTAATATGCTTTAATTTGCTATTCAGGCTGGTACATTACCAGTGCATGGTGTTGCTATACCTACCATTGATGGAATTAGGAACGTGCTAAATCACGTTGGGGCACACATAAATGGACCACAAAAAAGAGTATTGTGGCACAATCTTCGGGAAGAACCTGTGAGATAATTCTTGTATAATAGAATCTTACTCTAATTTGAACAATTGTAGTTAAAATGTTTATAAATAGTAATGAGTAATCGCTGACGCTTTTGATTGTATCAGTTACTATTTCCCATACATAGTAACTTGATCACTCATTTGAAATTTTTGAATCAGGTCGTGTACATCAATGGCCGACCTTTCGTTTTACGTGATGTTGAAAGGCCCTTCTCAAATCTTGAATACACGGTTTGTCGATGCTCAAATATGCAGTTTTTGATGATGATCTATTGTTATTATTATTTTATCTGTTATCTACTTGTACTTTTTTTGTTTGGGGGGGGGGGGGGGATATTATGCATGTCTTACTAATCCACAAGGATGCTTAAACATTTTTGCTTGCATATGCTCGCTAGTTTTAGACAGTCTACTTATTTAAAAAAATACATGTAGGATGGCTGCATATGGATTTACCAATATGAATGAGAGTCAACATCACATATAATACCCAATCTATTTGTTGACTGTTTAATTTCTGCGCCATTTTTTTTTTTTTTTTTTTTTTTTTTTTAAATCTGTTGATTTAGGGAATCAATAGGGCTAGAGTTGAGCAGATGGAATCTCGTCTGAAAGAGGACATTCTTCTAGAAGCTGCAAGGTAACTTTATCAATTTATCGGAATATGGTTTTTTTGGGAGTGGTTTACCATGTTATAAAGCAATCCAGATATGAAAGTAAGATACTCGTAACCGATGAACTTCCAGATGGTCAAATGGTTGACCAGTGGGAATCTGTAATTGATGCGTCTATAAGAACACCTCTAGAGGTAGACAATTATATTTGAATCGACATTTGAAGAGGCAGTATTTAACTTATTAACCGGAGGTCTGCTTAGGTCTATGAAGAGATGCAGAATGAAGGATACCTTGTTGACTATGAGAGAGTTCCTATCACAGATGAAAAATCACCTAAAGAGCGAGATTTTGACAATTTAGTAAAATTTTGTATTTTTTTGTTTTTGTTTTGTTCCATATAGTTCATCTCACCATTACCTAGTTATCTTTCTCCATGGACTGTTTTTAATTATGCAGGTTCATAGGATATCCAAAGTTGATATGAATACCGAAATAGTTTTCAACTGTCAAATGGGTAGAGGCAGAACTACTACAGGAATGGTGATAGCTACATTAGTTTACCTGCATCGTACAGGAAAATTAGGTATATTACATTATCACTGATAAAATTCTTGCTTCAATTAGTTTTCAACTGTCAAATGTGTATAATGCTTGTGGACCAAACAGGTATCCCAGGAATTAATTTAACTGGAAAAGTTCTAGGTGTGGGAATGGATGTGAATAATAATATGCCCAATTCCGAAGAAGCATTACGCAGAGGTGAATATGCTGTTATAAGAAGCCTACTTCGTGTGCTAGAGGTAAGTAACTGACACGTACTATACATAACCCATACTGAAAAAAGCGTCATCATATAAAATGCAAAATTTTCTTTGTACAGGGTGGAGTAGCTGGTAAATGGCAAGTGGATAAAGTGATCGATCAATGCGACTCTATGCAGGTGCTTGTCCATCAGTTCCGCACCATGTTTTCCTTTTGTTGTTTCGTACGAGTTATAATGTATTTTTGGCCCATTACTTAGCAGAACCTGAGAGAAGCTATAACAACATATCGTAGTAGCATTCTTCATCAGCCCGATGAGATGAAGAAGCAAACATCACTTTCTTTCTTCATTGAGTATCTTGAAAGATATTACTTCCTTATCTGTTTTGCGGTTTACTTACACACTGAAAGAGCTATTTTACACTCAGATTCATTATATGGCATCAGTTTCTCTGAGTGGATGAAAGCAAGACCTGAACTTTATAGCATACTGCGTAGGTGGGTTTTATTCTACTATCACTAATAGTAACATCAAATACCCTTGACAATAATGACTATTGCCATACTTATTTAAACTGTAGATTACTTAGAAGAGATCCAATGGGCGCCCTAGGTTTTTCAAAGTCAAAGCCCTCATCACCAAGAAAATTAGAGTCTATCGATGGTCTTCCTCGTGATATGAGCATAGTAGCTGCAACAAGAAATGGTGAAGTTTTAGGAAGTCAGACTGTCTTGAAAAGTGATCATTGTCCAGGCTGCCAAAACCTTAACTTACCAGAAAGAATAGATGGTGCTCCAAATTTCAGAGAAGTTCCTGGATTTCCAGTTTATGGTGTTGCCAATCCTACCGTTGATGGTATCCGTGCTGTTATTGAAAGGATAAGCAGCACTAAGGGAGGGCGTCCTGTTTTATGGCACAACATGAGGGAAGAGCCCGTTATTTACATTAATGGAAAACCTTTCGTCTTGCGTGAGGCTGAAAGGCCATATAAGAACATGCTGGAGTATTCGGTACTAACGTCTTACTTATGGTTCCTTTGGGTAGCATAGGTTACGTTACACTTTTGCTTTCTTAAAGCATAAGTAAAAAAGTAAAAAGAAAAAGAAAAACTGTGCAAAATACAATGATTTTTGAAAGTTTCTTTTTGACTTTATCTGGAATCAGTTTATTTATTTTCACTTGTATGTGAGTATTTTGCCAAAGACTTTTCCGATTTTTCACTTTATAAAACTAAGAAGGCTTTTTAATAGAAACAAAAGCTAAACTGTTTTGATTGCCAGTGAGACGCTTAATCAATAGACACCTGCATTTGCAATCATACATTTGTTTGTTATTTATATGTTGAAATAATCAGGGCATCGATGTTGAGCGAGTGGAGAGAATGGAAGCTCGTCTAAAAGAGGACATTTTGCGAGAAGCATCACGTTATAATGGTGCCGTTATGGTTATACATGAAGCAGACAGTGGCCAGATACATGATGTTTGGGAACGTATAAATGATGTTGCCGTTCAAACTCCTCTAGAGGTTTATAAGCTGTTGGAAGATGAAGGTCTTCCCATTAAATATGCGCGTGTCCCTATAACAGACGGAAAAGCGCCTAAAAGTTCAGATTTTGACACTATAGCAGCAAATATCGTCTCCTCCCCAAGGGATGCTGCTTATGTCTTTAATTGCCAGGTAACGTTTTTTGCTTTTTAATTTTATATGAAGTTTCATTCTAGAATCATGTGTGTTATCTTCTGACCACTTTATTAAACAGATGGGTATAGGTAGAACAACAACTGGTACAGTAATTGCTTGCCTCTTAAAATACCGGATAGATAGAGGCCGAGCTGTTAAAATGCAATTGGAAGAAGGTTATAAAGAAATGATAGAGAAATTTTCTTCGAGTGGCGAAGAAATGATAGAAGGTGGCAATGATTCAGAATCAGATTTGAAACAAGAGAAGGATATCGACACTCATAAAGCTTTTGGAATCAATGACATCCTTCTATTACGTAAAATCACTAGATTGTTTGATAATGGAATTGACTGCAGGGAGGTGTTAGATGCAGTTATTGATCGTTGTTCAGCTTTACAGAACATACGCCAAGCAGTTTTGCGTTATAGGAAAGTATTCAATCAGCAAAATCTGGAGCAGCGAGTTAGAAGAGTTGCATTAAACCGTGGTGCTGAGTATTTAGAGCGATATTTCAGATTAATTGCTTTTTCTGCTTATTTAGGAAGTGAAGCATTTGATGATTTTTGTCAGCAACGAAAAGATATGTCCACATTCAAAACATGGATACATAAGAGGTCAGAAATCCAAACAATGAAATGGAGTATAAGGTTAAGGCCTGGGAAATACTTTGCTATTCGTGTAATATTTCTTTACCTATGGCGTTTTTCGTTCTAGCAACTAAGTCACTGATTTGGCTTTTTATTTTATTTATTTTTTACCTTTTTTTATTATATCATCAGGAAGAATCAAAAGTTCCATATGATTCTGTGCTTGAGGACGTGGTAATGGAAGCAATTGTCAAGGCAAGGAGTGGATCAATTTTGGGAAAAGGATCAATACTAAAGATGTACTTTTTCCCTGGGCAGAAAAAGTCAAATATACCATTTGAGGGTGCACCTCATATGTACAAGGTATACATCCCCACCAGATATCTTCTCTGTAGTTATTGGCTAATCCTTTGGGTGAAGTTGTATCTTGATGTTTCAGGTGGATGCATATCCTGTATATAGCATGGCTACACCAACAATTAATGGAGCTAAAGAAATTCTTACTTATCTAGGTGCTAAAGCAACAGATGATAAGAGTGTTACTGGAAAAGTTGTCATTACAGATTTAAGAGAGGAAGTAGTCGTTTACATTCGTGGCACACCATATGTCCTTAGAGAACTGGATCAACCCTTTGATACACTTAAACACGTTGGCATTAGTGGTTCTATGGTACATGGTCTATTATTATTTTCTTTGTGGAAATGGCTTTTTACTCATTTCTACCACTTTCAAAAACATTATTTACATTTGAGCCAATCAAAATTATTTATACGAACTAAAACTTTCAGTCCACATAGAAAAATTAAAAAAAGTTATACTAGGGTTGGTTCGAACAGGGGAAATACTTGTTTTTTTTTTAAAAAGTAAATGTTATGCTATGCCGATGATGTTTCAAATAGCATACATATATACATGTACATATACATACATACACACACACACACACACACACACACACACATATATATATATATATATATATATATATATATATATATATATATATATATATACACGCACACACATATATGATATAGGATCAAGAGCACCCCAAATAGTGCAGCACCCCTTTAGCTCTCTAATTTCCCCACACAATCTTTTTTCTGTCTCCTCCCACTAACTCTCTCTCATTCACACATTATTTAAATATAAACGAGTGACTATTATTGGGATGCAAAAGAGGTGTCATATAACCCATACACACACACACACACACACGGGCAGGCTATTTACACACAAATTGAGGGATACAAAATCTGGGCCATTTGATCACTTTGTAGTTATACGGAAGGGGGAAATCAGGGAGCAATCCAATGGTAGAGACTGATTTTGTCTATTTTTTGTGTCTAAATAGGCTATCCCTCCCTCCCTTCCTCCCTCTCTCCCTCTCTCTCTCTCTCTCTCTCTCTCTCTCTCTCTCTATATATATATATATATATATATATATATATATATATATATATATATATATATATGAGTTTAGATGTCTGAAACAACTACAGTGCCAAAGTCATTTTTTTTGTTATGCAGGCGGAAAATGATTTGTAGCTGTAAATATTTTTGAAGTAGAGCAAATATATTCGGAAGTAATTTATTATAGATGTGACTTAAAAGAGAAAAAAAAAATATTTACTGAAATTATTTCTGTCAATAAACTTACTGGATGTGAAATTCATGTTTGATATATGTGGTAGTAACAACGTTTCAAGCTATTTACCATATAAAACACACTGATTGCACATTTGGCTGTTGATGTAGGTGGAACACATGGAGTCGAGGTTAAAAGAAGATATTTACGCTGAAGGTACTCAACCAGGTGGTCAAATTCTTTTGCACCGCGAAGAAATTAATCCATCATCGAGAAAGCCTAGTGTAATTGGCTACTGGGAAACCATAACTCCAGGAGATGTGAAAACACCTGCTGAAGTGTATGAAGCATTAAGAGAGGAAGGCTTCAATATTGATTATAAGAGGATACCACTTACAAGAGAAAGGGAAGCGCTAGCTGCAGATGTTGATGCAATCCAATATCGGAAGGATAAGTAAGTGTATCCATGAATACCTGGCAATTAATTATCAGCACAATCGGTAAATAATATTTATTTCATGCAGGCATGCGAGCTCTTATATTTTCATTTCACACACGGGATCTGGAGGAGTTTCCTACGCTATTGCCATCACTTGTCTTGGACTTGATGCAAATGCTAAATTCACGGTTGATGAAAAACCCGAAAATTATCAAGCCCCAAAAAAGGAAGATAATGTATTGTCTTATGGCGAAGAAGCATTTAAACGGGGTGATTATCGTGACATTTTGAGTCTCACTAGAGTATTATTTAATGGCCCCAAGAGCAAAGAAGAAGTTGATATCGTCATTGAGAGGTATTCCATGTTGGTAGAAGATAGTAGAACATTAAAAAAAAAAAAAGCTTACTATCGATTAATAATAAAAATACATTTCCAGCCTGATTTTATTATTTAAATATATTACATTTTGACCGTTCACATTTTTTGTTCATGCAGTTGGCATGTGACATATATTACTAATAACTGTTTTTTTTTTTTTTTTTTTTTTTTTTTTTTTTTTTTTTTCAGAAAGGCAATTTTAAAACCTGAATACCATTAACTAAGTTAATATTTTACATAATCCTTGGGTGAAAATAAGATTCACCCATTTGGTAATTTGCAAAAATGTTTCATCTATATTATTAAACTTCTAGCCTTCCTATTTGCATTATTGGTAGATATATATGATATGGATTATGCTGCTTTAGGATATCACATGTGCAACCTTTGCTTCTTCCGTGAAAGCCAATAGTTTTTGGTTTAACTCTTCTAACTACATCTTTCTTCTTGTTAAAAAAAGGTGTGCAGGTGCTGGGCATATAAGAGATGACATTCTGCATTACTGGAAGAAAATGGATAGTAATAAAGATGATGATGAGACCTGTTCAGTATTTAATGATATGGGAATTAAAGCTTTGAGGTCAGTCAGACTTATAAATCCATGTCACTGTAATCTTGATTGTCTATTGAAATACTCTAACCGTTTGTCCTGTATCATGTAGTTGTTTGCATTATTAATACATCCCCATATAATTTTGTCTTGTTATATTATTTACATTCATTTCATGGCTGTTGATAGAATCCAGTCTTGATAACAACGGTACACAACTTTTAGCAAGGACATTTTGTGTATGAATTAATCAAATGTATGATATTATTTGTAAGGGAGCATTATTACTGTTATGAACATTAATTTTACAGTTTGATACAGTAAGTATAGATTCGGTTGGTTTTAAGGTAAAAATATTCAAACTGAATCGGTGCAGAAAAAAATGGAAGAACAAATTTAATTTTACCTGAGAACTGGTAAGCTGAATAAACAAAACTATGAAATGTTAGGATGTCCAATTAATCTAAAGAAATACACAAATATATGGTTACAAAGTTTTTATTCGGTATATTCCTTTTATTATAAGCAGAATTGGTTTTTTTTATATATGAAACATATTTCTGTTTCTAAAGTATTCATAAAATTATTATAAGACTCTGAATTTCGATAATGTAATAGAGTTAATATTAGTTATGTCAGTTAACCCTATGGCCAGGTAAGTTGTCTTACCAACTGAATTCAAACTTAGTAACCGTACCAAAATGCATCCGTTCAGTAAGTTTATTCATTTTAAACTAGTATTGTTCACTCCTACTTATGGATTACAATAAATTATGAAAACATGAAAATCTCATTTATAGAAGGGATACGTTAACATATATTTAGTGTGCAAAAGTTATCCTTTTGTCTTGTACACACTTAAAACATGTTTTAAGGAAATTTGCCGATGTAAGTCATTTTTGCAGAATTGCTATGAAGACAGGTCTGCTTCCAAACTAATTACAGAGACAAGCCTATTTCTACCACACATGCGATTACCAGCGTGATTTAGGATAGCGCAGACTGATGCTGCTCTAAATCGTGAAGGATTTTGCACGATTTGGGATAGTGTCAGTTTGCGCTACTCTGTACCGTGTTTTCCATTTATTATTGTATTAAAAAAAGGGGAAAAAAACATTCTGTTATGCTTGATCCTTGATAACACCATAGCATTTTGTTTGCCTGTTTTGCAGGAACGAGTATGCGGCGTAACGACTAATGAGTTTCCAAAAGTGGCCTACATGTGTAAATCTGCATTATTTTGAACTAAATACACATTACATGAGAATATTAAGTTATTTAAAATATGTGTTAACACATTCATAATTAACAGACGTAAGTAATTTAAAATAGCAGCGAGATGCATGGGAACTAACGTAAGTACCAATGATAATCAATTAATATTTTAAACTTTCGCCTACAGCATTTTAAATTAAACTAGGACCTGTATGTTGTAAAAATATTTATTGGTAACTAATAAATTCAATAAGATTTTGCTATTCTTCATATGAATTTCATACTGAGTTATCTTAAAGAATCACCGACAGGTAGGATATCAAATTTTTCTGGGCAAGCCAAAAAATTGTTCGCTTATTACTTGTTTTTCACTCAAAAAAGGAAAAAAAGGGAAGGAAAAATGAAAAGAAAAGAAACAAAGGTCCTTTGTAATATAGCGAACAAGTTTTTTGATCTATATGACAATACCGAAGGTTGTTAATTATCCCAAAATGCTTTATGCTTCAACTTTGGAGTTTCTCTTTTTAAGCATAAAATTTGCCGACTGTTCAAGCACATAGATTAAATGAGTATGTGATCAAATGGACTGTAACATCATTAAAAAAATTAATAC
>JASFAX010006950.1:0-28914 GCA_030737875.1 Allium sativum
CTTGGTAAAATTATTAAAAATATCAATAATTAGTGTAAAATCATAAGAAATGATTTGGAAAGAATTGGGATGAAAGTCTCCAAATTTGAAAAGATAAAAATTGATTTTTATCGAAATGAACTAGTTTTGAACTAGAGTTAGAACCCATTTATTTTTAAAATAAATAAAGTGGATTTGTAAGGGTTTTAAAAGTAACCAGAATTTCCAATAAATGAATTGGAATGGATTTGAATCGAAATTGTCTTTGGAATATTTCGATGTTGGATTTCGTGATTATACAGATATTGTTATGGAAATTTGAAAGATATATTTATATCGTTATTTCCAGTACGATATTTGTTGGTCGTAGAATTTGATATTGAATATAAGCTGATATATTTTCTATTCAGAGCCTTGTTTTTAATACCAAATGGGATTTGGGTTTGTCGTGAATGGTGTCTTCATTAACACTGTTCTTAAACCCAGTTGAGAAAAAGATTAAATATTTTTATTTAGATTTGATGAAGTGTACCAATTAAATGGTATTTAATTGGAATTGAATTTGAATTGATTTTTGGGTTTATCGTGAATGGTGTTTTAAATAACTCTTGCTCTTTAACCCAATAATTAATGGAATGTGATTTTGGGTTTATAGTGAACCGTATTTTAAATGAAATTGGTTCTTTAACCCAGTTAAAGACAGGATATTGATTTTTGGGAAGATTAAAACCAAGTGGAGTTTTAATGAATCTTTAATTAGATTGAAATGACCGAGAATGGAGTATCACCAGTTTTGCTCCAGGCGATAGTTAATTCTTTAATTGGATTTGAACGTGAAATGTTAATTGAATTTACAGATAACACTGTGGTATTAGATATGAAGTATGACCGGTTTTACTTCATGGGATGAATAGGTTGGGATTGGGAAATAAAATAAATGATTACTTCGGTGTGGTTCGTTAATCCCGACTAGTTTGAATTGATATTCAAAAGAAGATTAAAGAATAAATTTAAAGAATTTATCTTTGATAAAATTAATGGAAACCTTTCCCAAAGTATAAGAATATTTGAATAAAAGAATATTCTGAGTAGGAATGAGGCGTATGTTGTGTTTGTACGCGGGTTATTCAGAAAGACCGGGTTTATCCCATTCTGAATAACTGATTCGACGTGGTGTCGAGGATGAAGACGGTGGTCGAAGACCTGAGGTCTTCACATAGTTTGGGTGATTACTGATGATCTTGATTGGGCTGTACACCCAAGAGGAGGGAATTAGTTAGTGATCGTCCAGACGTACTCGGAGATCGATGGATATGCGAGGTACAAGGTGTCTACAGTTTCGTTCAGACCCAGAACGGACTTGTAAATGGACTGTGTGTCTGACATTGGATTTTATTCTGTGTGATTGATTTCTATTAAATATATATCTTTGGCGGCGGAGAATTTATTCTCTTGCTTAACGCCCATCTCTGAGACGTACGAGCTCAGGGGTTATATATTGATGGATATCAATCGCATGGAGTGAATTGCCTGTGTGGCATGCCTAAGTGGCAATTGATCAAGGCTTCTGTTGAAAAGCAAAGTCTTGTGGTTGATGATCAAAGCACCGCCTATGTGGCATAGCTTTGTGTAACCTTTATTCGCAAGCCTCACACCCCGGTTGTGAACCAGAAACGGGAGAGGACATCAGGGAGGGCATGCGTTTCCTTCTAGCTAGGGCGGTGTCAGTGACCTACCAGCCCTAACATTTATATTATTTTCTCCTGTGTGGTTGTTGCTGTTGCGAGGCGCCTCGAATATATCGGTGACTGTGTGGAGCCGATGGAGTCATTTGGCTCATTTACGCCCCAAAGGGTTGGGAAACGCAGTGTTCAGGCATTTCAATCCACATCGGTGGATCGGCCCTAACGATCCAAGGGCTTGACTGAGTACTTGTCCTGAGGCTCGGGCTAGAGAGTCTCGAAATCGGTAGAGGACTATCTTTTTCCTCGGTTCACAGATGGAAATCCAACTTCAAGTACGTGACTTTGCGGTTTTGATTGTAGAGCCTAGTATTGGCGACATGATATATGGTACCCATGCCATCTATGATTGACACTTACGATTTGAAGTTGTTTTATACACTATGCACTTATAATAGTATCAAATGATTTGTTTTAAACGTACCGAGCATGTTTGGCTATAATAAGAGAAAAACCTATCCCCCGGCTTGCGTTGCATTGTGTGATAGGACCTGGGTCTTATAATGTAACACCCCACCTCCGTTAAGGTCACTCACAAAGGTAATGCCTTAACTTTGATGGAGCATTTTAGTAAACAAAATAGAAACAGACAAGACAGATAAAACAGTACTTGAAAAATTTATAACTTTATTTCAACAGAAACCGAAATAAGCTTGGTTACATCCTTTCAAATCACAATATCAGAATTCAAGTGCAAAATATCAGTCTTGTACAAAAGCCTTCAGAATGCATAGTTTAAAATCATAATCCCCACAGAAGAAGACAAGCCATACTTTAAGCACTTCAAGCAGAAGAAATCTGGATCAAGCTAGAGTATTCCCTTCTACAAAACCTGGGGGGGGGGGGAACGGAAGAAAGGAGGCGAAACAACAAGGGTCAGACAAAAAGTATGGCAAGTCCAGTGATTTTCAGTTATGAACAGATAATAATAACATGACATGAACATAAAACTGGATGAGAGATAACGGTAACAGGTGTAGCGGATATAACAGAAGAACAGAATGACATAAGCTATTTCTTTACACTTCTCTGCACTAATAGTAGTTTAACAAAATTAGGTGTCACCGTAATGTCTAAACTGAAACAGAAACGGGTACAAAATAATTTCCACAGAAACAGAATGCTAATAATGGGCCTTTACCACCCGATCAGAAACAGACAGAAGCAGAATGCGGATAATGGGCCTTTACCACCCGAACAGAAATAGAAACAGATTAATCCCTATGGAAACAGAATGTAGAATTAGGTGTACACTAGTAATTGTGCCTTTACTACCCGAACAGACGGTACCATGCAGAAACAAACAGGTGTTGCCACCCAACAGAAACAGACAGAACTAAGTGTACCCTAAATCCCTACCCCAAGCGATCGGCTCCCTAATAAATAAATACCCTGTGTCGGCCCCACAGTAGGGTGTATCACTCCCTAAAGTGACAACCAATTGGCACAAACCTATTTACAGATGTCACGGCGTCTTACATCCTCAGAGGCATACCGGGATCCATGCACGCACATGACCCGGTTGGAAAACACCATCAACACCCCTCGCCATTATCAGAATGAACCGCTTATAATTAGTTCAGTAAGCGTGCCCGGACCCTACCTACTGTTGGGTCAAAGTTTTGATACCAGAAAGGGTTACTGACTAATATGGGTCCCAAACAACAGATGACACAAGTAAATTCCCTCCTAACCTTGTGTCCCCAGACTAACAGATTTCAGATTAACTTGTTTACAAGTTCAGACATACAGAATTCAGATCAACCAGTTCACAGATTAGACAAGTTTTCAGACCAACGGATCAGATATACAGATTTAACAGACTTACAAATTAACCGATTACATATTAACAGGCTTACAGATTTGTCTAACTTTGTAATTGGGCCTACAGATTCACGGAAAAGATTTATTAAATTCACCAGTCTAGTGGATTTAACCCTAATCGCCCAACACGATTTAGACATCATATTTATCTCAGATTTTCATTAATTAAATATTAATGCCCAGGCCTCTCACATTAGACTGACAATTTGCGGCTACTGGTTAGGCCGGTTGGTTCCGGGCAGATTTCTGTCGCAAACTGAGTCTAATCTCGGGTTTCAAGCACGTTATGACTAACTTCTCACATTAGAACCTATTGTTTGTGGCCACTGGATGTGCCGGGCGGTTCCGAGCAGGATTACGCCGCAAACTCATTCTAACCTCGAGTTAGCCATGTTTATCTTTGCGGCCAATTAATTAATTAATAATTTACCATTTATACCCACGCCTAATATACATGTCAATTATTCATAACTATAGCCAATTCAGATTATGTTAATAGCGGACTAATTATATCAACTCAACAGATATATCAGATAACAGATTTTGTAGATTAGGTGACTTAACGGATTTAGCAGATTAAGCAAACTAGTAGATTTAGCAGATAATAGATTAGGCATCTCAACAGATTTAGTTTAGCAGATTTGGCATTTTCAACAGAATTAGCAGATGACAGATTTGGCAGATGAACAAATCTAGCAGACTAGGCAGTAGAGCAGAACTAGCAGATTAAGCAATATAACAGAACTAGCAGATTAGGCCAATATAGCAGAACTAGCAAATTAGGCAAATATAACAGATTTAATCATTCCTTAAAGTTTCACAAACATATCTTGCCTAATTATAAATTTGGCCTAAGTTTGTATGCTTAAATAGTTGTCAGGATTCACCCTATGATCATATACCCCATGTTTGCATTGAATTTACATGTCACAGATTATGGTCATAATTTACATGTCCCAATTTAGTTCAACTTGCCTAGTACAAAAGATTCACATATAAATTATACCAAATATAGCCATCGATTTCAATGCATGTCATATATTCCAAAGATCCCTCACCTAGGTGTTTATTTACATTAAATAGATATCCTAATTTAATGTAAATCTTTATACCTAAGCCATATTCTCTTTATATCAAGTCATATGTTCAATACAGTCTATATGTTATAAATATAACATGTCCAGTCATATGTCTCAGATTTATGTTCTAGCTACAGTCCATGTTCTTTCCTCAAATCAGTCACCTATTGGTCATGCCCGATTTATGCATCATTCATTTTGTTGTCCCAAACATTTTAGCGTATGTTAATCTCTTATGAGATCGGATCAGGCTCGTGGTAGCCTGGCTATAGAACAGAAAAGAGGAAAGAGATACAAAGTAAGATAGATCTAAACAGAACAGAACAGATATAACCTCAGATTCAGATTTACAATTCATGTCACAATCAGAATTAACGTTTATATCGGAAAATAACAGCACTTGCCTTGGTTGGATTATAGAAAGAACTTTTATTGTTGTAGAATCGTTGCAGAAGCTTTAATCTCTAATTTGAATTGAGTTGCTTGGGTTGATGTTGGTTAGCTTCTAGTTTTGATTCTAGCAGAGTAGCGACGCCATTTTTTTATTTTTTATTAGAACAGAGGTAGAGTAGAAGCAGGATAGAATTGTGTGTAGAGAAGGCTAGGTCTTAGGATGTATTTATAGGTGTAGGAACTCATTTAGGCCCTCAGATTAACCCTAGAACTCGTCAGGTCCGTTCAAACACGTCACAACCCTCAAAATCGCACACACGCACCAGGTTCGACCAGGGAGGTCGACCCCCAGGTCGACTGCCCAGTCGACCTGGTCTGGGGGGTCGACTGCCCAGTTGACTCCCCAGTCGACCTGGGTCCTGGGGGGTCGACTGCCCAGTCGACTCCCCAGTCGACTTAGGCCCTGGGTGGGAAATTTCCCGCCCAGCCCACTTCTGGGTTTGAATTCGAATTTTGAATTCGAATTTCGAGCTGTTTTCGATTTTGAATATTTCTGAAACTTCGGAGGGTCATATCTCCCTCATACGGACTCCGATTCTTGCAAACTCGGAGTCGTTTTCAAGCAAAATTCCGAGACGAACGCAATGGCGCAACCCATTTCCCTTGATTCTTATTTTAGAAATTAATTATCCTCTGATTTATTACCTATACGTTCACAGAAAATACGGGGTGTTACATTCTCCCCTCCTTAAAGGATTTCATCCCCGAAATCTTCAAGTTAAGAAGAATGTGTACTACCATCCAACATCCATCTACTCAATCATCAATCACTGGTGTCCATTGTCCTTAGAAACTTCTAATGTTGTATGAACATATGCAAATGTGTGTGTATATGTTCCTTATCTAATGCAAAGATCAGGCGGTCCACTGATTCAGTTGACCTCCTTAATGCGAATTATGCCAGTGCCATAAGCCAACATGTATGCAATTTCCCTACTCGATACATATTATTTCTATATGTGTGCACAACCATTCAGTCATATGCAACATCCATGTGCTAAGTCAATCATTTTGCATCCACAAAATTGAAAATGCTCACACATCCATATGCAGTATGAGAGTGTTTTCGAGCCGATCTAGTGCCTAGTGTGTGTATATGCATCCACGAGTAACCACAAGCAACCACTTGCAACCATCAAACATAACATGTCTCAAACACATGTTTACACCCATTAGTTTCTACCTAAAGTTCGAAGATTCGATCGATAGGATACAGTCGAATGATGGAAGCGAGTATAGATAGAACAGAAACTTGGTTCCCATTAGACACGGGTCCTAAGTATCGGCCCCGAAGACCGAAACCAACATCAAATTGACACCCAGAGGATTACCCTCTTTAGACAATGTCAAAACTGGAAATCTTATCAGAAGTATTTAGATATTTACAGACTACTGGTACATATCAGGTTCCCCAATGATTCTTAGGAAGCTAAGCATGATAAAATCATATCCCACCAAAACTCAGAATGTATGCGTCATACTTGACGTCTAACACAGATATCCCTCAAACCCCAATCTATCATAAACAGATGAGTCATAACCCTTATTTGTTTGAGTCTACAACGGAATTAGAAACAATACTAGTATTAAAGTGCAGAGTATCGATTACGGAATCAAAATGCCAGAATCAGAAAGAGTTTTAACTTAACAATCAGATAAGATTTTTTTTTAGAGCAAACGGATATGTAGCGCGGGGCTACACAGCCGGTTAATTAATAGATAATAATAGTTATCTAACTGACAAACCCAGTTGGTAGTCCAAAAAAACAACCATCACCACAAAGTTTAAGATACATCATACAACACACGTAGAGCATATTACGAATACTACTACAAAAGCATGCAGATCAAACTGTTAACCATCATAATTATACAAATACTACGCTGAGAAATAAAGAAGCATCATCAGTCATCACATAAGCTCCATGCTAGACGCTGTATCATTGCTATCAACTGAAGTAGTTGGAGAAGTGGCCACCGGTAGTGCAAACCTGAATATAGCAGCATGATTGACTCCAGAACCTGACCAGGACGAAAAAATATGAATGATGCGATGACAAATAGTCATGATCGAACAAGCTTTGTTATTAAAAATCCTTGCATTTCTTTCTTTCCATATACACCAACTATAAACAGCCAGGAAGATATCAAGTACTGGACAAGAATCAGATTCCCAATGGTTAAAGAAAGAAGAAATGATGGGGATGAAACCAATTAAATGGGTACTTGCTGCAGCCCAAATTGGGTAGGTATAGTCACAGGAAAAGAAGAGATGATGAATGGATTCAGCATGAGAATTACAGAAAGGGCAGTTAGGGTCAGGAACCACATTGCGTTTGAAAAGCTTCTCTCTTGTATTGACCTTTTCATGAATCAAACACCATTGGAAGAAGAGAATTCTTGGAGCCAGCTTGCATTTCCAAAGTCTTGAGAATTTAAATAATCTACCAGAAAAATTCAGGTACTTGTAACATGAAGAAACAGAAAAGCCTCTAGATGGAGAGAGAACCCAAACAAAATGATCAACCAAGTTATTTAGCTGAGTGTTGCTAATGAGTGCAAAGATATTTAGCAACTGAAAAAGAATACTCCGATCAAAAAGCGAACCTGGAACTAAGCTAACATAACCATCGTTAAAAGCATCAGCAACAGAAAGCGAAGGATTAGACTGAAGAGAAAAGAGTGAAGAAAAGGTAAGAGAGAGAGGTAACTGGCCAAGCCAAATATCGTGCCAAAATAAACAGGATGAACCAACCCCCAAAGAGACATGAAACAGAAATTTAATACGAGGAAGACAAGATAGAATCCCATGCAAGAAGGGAGAGATTCTAGAGGAAGGACGATGATGCAAAACAAGATGAGGGTTTGAAGAAAAGTAGCGAGCTAAAATCCAATTTTTCCAAATGAAATTTCCAGGGCTTAGGAGTCTCCAAACCCATTTAGCCAACAAAGCTATATTAAAGTGGTGAAGGTCAAGAACACCAAGCCCCCCTTGATCAGAGTGCAGGCATACCGTCCTCCAGTTAATTAATTTCTTGATGCTATGACCATTCCAAAGAAATGAACTTCGAATTGAATCAATCTTACAAATTACCCATTTGGGGAGTTTATGAAAAGACATCCAATATGTAGGGATAGCGGAAAGCACATATTTGACTAAAATTACACGGCCCATAGATGATAATGAATTTGCTTTCCAAGCCGCTAATCTAGTTTCAATCTTATTGATAAGGGGAAGCCAATCATTTTTATGAAGCTTAGAGGGTCTGAGAGGTAAACCAAGGTAGATCATTGGGAATTTTGCTACATTGCAGCTGAGAGTAGAAGAAATCAAATCACCAAGATGATCTGACTTGCCAAGCATGTAAATAACACTTTTATTAAAATTAATGGAAAGACCAGATATCAGCTCGAATACATATAACAGGATTTTGAGGCAATGGATATGGTAAGGCTCAGGGGAAGAGAAAATAATAGTATCATCTGCAAATTGTAAATTGTTGATGCAAAGGGGAGTATTTGGGAGAGAAATACCAGCCAAGTAACCATGTGAAGAAGCTTGTTTAACCATTTGATTAAACACATCCGCAACAAGCACAAAAATCAAAGGGGAAAGAGGATCGCCTTGTCTAAGCCCACATTTAGATTTGAAAAGGTTTCCAGAAGCACCATTAACTGAAATGTATGAGCAGCATGAATTAAGTATATTATCAATCCATGAACACCATTTGTCTGAAAAACCCCTGTGTTTAAAAACATCCATGATAAAGGGCCAACTTACTGAATCAAATGCTTTGGAAAAATCCAGCTTAAATAAAACACCAGGGGTAGATGAGTGATGACAGAAGGAGATTATTTCCTGAGTTGCAGCGATACAGTCATGAATGTTTCTTCCCAAAATGAAAGCAGATTGTTCTGGTCCAACAAGCGTGGCAATAACTGATTGAAGACGATTAGCCAACACCTTTGTGATGATTTTAAAAGTAGTATTTAGCAGGCTAATGGGACGGAAAGAAGATAAAGTGTTGGCCCCCGAATGTTTGGGAATGAGGATAATATTGGCATAATTTAGTCTGGCAATTGAAGTAGGGTCGTTATAAAATTCGTTGCACATGTCAATTATATCAAATTTGACCAAGGCCCAAAAATGCTTAAAGAAAACTGGGCCGAACCCATCAGGACCGGGGGCCTTATCATCCTACATATCTTTCAATGCAGCCCAAATTTCTGATTCAGAGAAAGGATGGTCAATGTGAATAGACGCAGGGTTTGGATAAAGAAGATGCCACTCAACATCAGGTGAATTTGAGTGTGAACGACCAAGCTGAGATCGAAAGAAATCAGAAAAGAGAGAGAGGATGACATTTTGATCAGAGAAAGAGTGGCCATCTTTAATGATTTCCGAGATGAATGTTGATCTCCGTCTGCCATTAGCCATCCGGTGAAAATATGATGTATTCCTATCACCTTCCTCCAACCATTTGGCTTTGGATCTTTGCTTCCAACCAATTTCTTCTTGTTTCATCAGTCTATCCAACTCATCTTCTAAAGCACGTAAGTTATCATGCTCAGATTCAAGAAGTGGGCGCTGCTCTTCTAGAATGTTAATGTCAATAATTTCATTTTGAATAGAGGAGATGCGAGAACGAATAGAACCCCATAAGTTTTTAGCCCATGGTTTAATAATCTTTCTAAGGGCTCTCAATTTTAGGACAATCCTCTGAGATGCTGATGCTACATCTAAGTTTTGAGACCAAATTGAATGAATAAAGTCATCAAACGAGGGTTCAAGTAGCCACAACCTTTCAAATCTAAAGGGACGTTGGCTGCATATAGAAATATCGGAATTTAGCAGAATTGGGCAATGATCTGATATAACTGAAGCCAAACCATACACAATAGTCATTGGGAAAAGCTCGTCCCAAGCGCCATTATATAGAAAGCGGTCAAGTTTAGCCAACGATGGTGATGATCTATGGTTTGACCAAGTGAAGGAGCGGTTACTTATCGGTGGATCAATCAAGGAGCAGTCAAAAATGAAAGAATTGAAGTCTTCAGAGTCCTGGGATAGATTGCCTGAGTTTCTGTCATAAACAAATCTGGTAGTGTTGAAATCTCCACCAATCACCCATGGGCCCAAGAATTGAGATGCGAGAGAGCAACATTCAGACCAGAGAAGAGATCTATCAGTTGCATCTTGAGGACCATAAATATTAGAGAAGAAGTAGATTTGGTTTGAGGGAATATACGAAGTGCAACATGAAGTGCTGATTTATTTTGAATAGACCAACATAAAAACCAAATTGATTCATTCCAAGCCGTAATTAAACCTCCACATGTGTTAATTGCCTTAACAAAAGTCCAACCAGAAAGAATGGAGCCCCCCACAAGTCTAAAGTGATATGGAGAAGGGTCATCAAGTTTAGTTTCTTGGAGAAAAAGAATGTCGACTTTTAGAGGAAGTAAAACCAAACTAATTGCATGGCATTTTGAGGGGTTGCCCAAACCCCTAACATTCCATGAAATGATTTTCATTTGGCACCATTAATACGCTCAAGTTCCAAATCATGCATGGAAATATAGTGTGATTCACGTAAATTAACACCCATGCAACGTGACATTTTTCTACATAGACTTTTATTAGCAGAAGAAAACAACAGGAGTAAATAAACTACCCGAGCCTTCGGGATGATCCACTCTATTCTTGATCCTTGCGCTACGCCTGACAATGACCGGTGAAAGAAATTGGGTCCAGTTCTCTTCTTCTGCGTTGTGAGTAGCATCAGCCGGAAGGATTTGCTGGAGAGGGGGGATAGATTGAGGAGGCGTCAGATTGTCTTGAGGGATCACATTGGGAGGGGCAGCAGATAGAGGGTCATCAATTTGGAGAGGGACAATTGGGAGGGGGATAGAAAACGGGAAGGGCATAGGGATATTTTGGAAAAGCATGTTAGTGTTGAAAAGGTGATTCATGTTCTATTGAGGAGCTTGATCAACTTCGTGATCAACATCAGGTATGGCCATAGCAGACATATCATTTGGTGTGGCTTCGACAGAATCCTCAAAGTTATCATGCATGCAGGTAATCGTTAGCTCTTCGACATTACCAATAAGCAAGGATTCGGGTTTAACACCAGGGTGTTCATGGATGCAGCGTTGGACTTATATGAGATGCTTCTTTTTATTGATGTTAACCACAAGGAAAGTAATCAGGTCAATCCCCTCAAAGAACTGAATTTTGATAAATAAGTTTCTGTGGTCGAAGTGAGCCCATTCACAATCATCTAATGCTACAACTTTTCCCAAAGGACTTAGAATATTCATAACTGCAGCAGAATTGTACCTTAGAAATTCTGGAAAACCCACCACCTTTGCCCATGATTCACACTCTAACACCGCTTCCGGTTCCCATTCAGCTTCAGACCAAGGCTCAAAGTACATAGATCCACCAGGCTTCGCAAAGAGTTTCCATAACAAGACTTGGTTTTTAATTTCTTCGTTTGGGCAAGAAACGATGAAGGAGTTGTTTCTATATATCCACATGGGCCATTCGTGATAATTGAAAGCATTAGATAGGATGAAGTGAAGCGATGTAATACTCCAACCACCAGAAATCACAGTTCCAACAATGTAGTTTGATGAATCTTCCATTACAAAGTGATTCATATTTTCAGTGCATAATGTGGGAGTGTTGGATGGGGAGGAATAGGAGTTGGAGAGGGCATGGATTGCCGACAGCTGGATCGATGTGGTCTTTTCTGGGTTCGATCAGATTGAGTTGATGCACGAGGGACCAACGCAACAGAAGATGCATCATTCCAATGGACGCCTTTACGCACATGTTTTGAGGTGTCTCTATGTATTCTTTTTTTAGGGCAACATGTACATAAATGGCCGTAGCCTGAACAAAAGAAACAAATTTTAGAATTCCTACAGGCACTTGCCACGTGGCCTTTATCTACACATTGAATACAGCGACGTTCGCTCTTCAGAAAATTGACCATATTCTGAATTGAAGAGAAAGCAGGTAAACCAGATGGTTTTTTCGCAACCCTGCGATCAGGTGGATCCAACGGTAGGGTTGATGCAACCTCAGCATAGGATTTTTTTGGCACATCATCTGAAAGATTTTTCAGAGCATCAAAACGATTGATACAGGTAAAACCTTGAGGTGTTGGGTGACTTAAATTTTGGAGAGATGAGAATTTAGTAGCGGGAGGATAAACTGGACAATCAACAGGATAAGATGAGGCAAGAGGACGATGAGAGGAAGAAGGAGCAGGTTTTCGAAAAGTTGAGCGAGAAGACTGAGGGTGATATGAAGAATGACGAGGAAGATGCGAGGAGAACGGAGGGTGAGAGCAGATGAAAGAAGGAGGACGATGAACCGAAGGAGGGGGAGGACGATGAGGCGGAGGAGGGGAAGGATAGGAGGACGTGGGTGGAACGCAGCACGATATTTAGTTGGGAAAGGATAGGAGAAGCGGAGAGAGTCCGCCATTACCTAAGAGATTATTATTATTAAACCTTCTACTTAAATTTTTTTATTTCTACCCTATCTACCAGTCCCTTGAGCATTCGCCTGTCCTCCAGAAGTGGGTTCTGCCCTCTGTCCTTGCCCTCGTCGCTTCGGGCAGTCCCTAGTGAAGTGTCCCATCTCACCACAGTTGAAGCAAGTGCTCTTCCTTTTTCTGCAATCCTTGTTCAGATGAGTCGAGCTTCCACAAGTAAAGCACTTTTTCCCTTTCTTATCTTCAAACTTCTCATCCTTCTTTTGTGTTTCCTTTTTGGTCCATACTTTCTTATTATGTGGTTCTTCCTTCTTTGTCTCTTTCGGGCCCTTGTCTTCCTCGTGCAGTAGTGCCATGTCCACCAATTTCTCGTAAGTCGCTCCCATGGGTACATGGGTCATGGCTAGGCTGTGCAGTGGCTCGTTCAATCCTTTAACAAAGCGGAGAGCCTTTTTATGCTGAGTGTTGACTAAATCCAATCCGAACCTAGCTAGTTGGTTGAACTGGTTGACGTATTCCTTGACCGTCATACTTCCTTGCTTAAGGGATAAGAACTTTTCCAGTTGTAAACTTCGTTCAGCTTGCGAGAGGAATTTTGTCTTAAACCTTGTTCTGAAATCCATCCATGTTTCAACCGGCTCCTCGGCGTTAGTGACTTCCCACCAGTAGGAAGCTTTGTCTTTGAGCAGCCATACCGTCAACTGTACCTTCTGCCTATCATCCACCTCGAAGATAACGAATAGATCCTCAGTTTCTTTGAGCCAGTTCCTCGCTTCTACGAATGATTCAGTTCCCTTGAAATCCTTTCCACCCATGGCCCTAAAATCTCTACAGATCTTTGAGAAAGCAATTGCACGAGGAGGGGGCGGAGGAGGGGGATCATTTGCTGGACCTGCGGCGGCGGTCCTAGCTTCAAGATATTGATGAAACCAACCGGGTACATGAACACCCTCTGGTATCTCAAATGCTTCAGACATGCTGAAACGAAAAAGGAAAGATTCAATACAAAAAGGACCGAAGGAAAGATATATGGCTCTTGGGGATCAAGTTTTTCAAAATAAGCTTTATTTTTGAAAATACTTCCTTTCAAAACCTTTTTGAAAATAGTTTTCAAAAACTTTTATCTAATCTGGTAACCTCGCTCTGATACCAAGTGTAACACGCCACCTCCATTAAGGTCACTCACAAAGGGAATGCCTTAGCTTTGATGGAGCATTTTAGTAAACAAAACAGAAACTTACAAGACAGATAAAACAGTACTTGAAAATTTTATAACTTTATTTCAACATAAACCGAAACAAGCTTGGTTACATCCTTTCAAATCACAATATCAGAATTCAAGTACAAAATATCAGTCTTGTACAAAAGCCTTCAGAATGCATAGTTTAAAATCAGATTCCCCATAGAAGAAGACAAGCCATACTTTAAGCACTTCAAGCAGAAGAAATCTGGATCAAGCTAGAGTATTCCCTTCTACAAAACTTGGGGGGGGGGAACGGAAGAAAGGAGGCGAAACAACAAGGGTCAGACAAAAAGTATGGCAAGTCCAGTGATTTTCAGTTATGAACAG
Source organism: Allium sativum (assembly GCA_030737875.1). Classification (NCBI taxonomy): domain Eukaryota; kingdom Viridiplantae; phylum Streptophyta; class Magnoliopsida; order Asparagales; family Amaryllidaceae; genus Allium; species Allium sativum. The sequence continues at coordinate 14,159 of JASFAX010006950.1, forward strand.
ATAATAATAACATGACATGAACATAAAACTGGATGAGAGATAACGGTAACAGGTGTAGCGGATATAACAGAAGAACAGAATGACATAAGCTATTTCTTTACACTTCTCTGCACTAATACTAGTTTAACAGAATTAGGTGTCACCCTAATGTCTAAACTGAAACAGAAACGGGTACAGAATAATTTCCACAGAAACAGAATGCTAATAATGGGCCTTTACCAGCCGATCAAAAACAGACAGAAGCAGAATGCGGATAATGGGCCTTTACCACCCGAACAGAAATAGAAACAGATTAATCCCTATGGAAACAGAATGTAGAATTAGGTGTACACTAGTAATTGGGCCTTTACCACCCGAACAGACGGTACCATGCAGAAACAGACAGGTGTTGCCACCTAACAGAAAGAGACGGTACCAACAGAAACAGACAGAACTAAGTGTACCCTAAATCCCTACCCCAAGCGATCGGCTCCCTAATAAATAAATACCCTGTGTCGGCCCCACAGTAGGGTGTATCACTCCCTAAAGTGACAACCAATTGGCACAGACCTATTTACAGATGTCACGGCGTCTTACATCCTCAGAGGCATACCGGGATCCATGCACGCACATGACCCGGTTGGAAAACACCATCAACACCCCTCGCCATTATCAGAATGAACCGCTTATAATTAGTTCAGTAAGCGTGCCCGGACCCTACCTACTGTTGGGTCAAAGTTTTGATACCAGAAAGGGTTACTGACTAATATGGGTCCCAAACAACAGATGACACAAGTAAATTCCCTCCTAACCTTGTGTCCCCAAACTAACAGATTTCAGATTAACTTGTTTACAAGTTCAGACATACAGAATTCAGATCAACCAGTTCACAGATTAGACAAGTTTTCAGACCAACAGATCAGATATACAGATTTAACAGACTTACAGATTAACCGAATACAGATTAACAGGCTTACAGATTTGTCTAACTTTGTAATTGGGCCTACAGATTCACGGAAAAGATTTATTAAATTCACTAGTCTAGTGGATTTAACCCTAATCGCCCAACACGTTTTAGACATCATATTTATCTCAGATTTTCATTAATTAAATATTAATGCCCAGACCTCTCACATTAGACTGACAATTTGCGGCTACTGGTTAGGCCGGTTGGTTCCGGGCAGGTTTCTGTCGCAAACTGAGTCTAACCTCGGGTTTCAAGCATGTTATGACTAACTTCTCACATTAGAACCTATTGTTTCCGGCCACTGGATGTGCCGGGCGGTTCCGGGCAGGATTACGCCGCAAACTCATTCTAACCTCGAGTTAGCCATGTTTATCTTTGCGGCCAATTAATAAATTAATAATTTACCATTTATAACTACGCCTAATATACATGTCAATTATTCATAACTATAGCCAATTCAGATTATGTCAATAGCGGACTAATTATATCAACTCAACAGATATAGCAGATAACAGATTTTGCAGATTAGGCGACTTAACGGATTTATTAGATTAAGCAAACTAGCAGATTTAGAAGATAACAGATTAGGCATCTCAACAGATTTAGTTTAGCAGATTTGGCATTTTCAACAGACTTAGCAGATGACAGATTTGGCAGATGAACAAATCTAGTAGACTAGGCAGTAGAGCAGAACTAGCAGATTAAGCAATATAACAGAAATAGTAGATTAGGCCAATATAGCAGAACTAGCAAATTAGGCAAATATAACAGATTTAATCATTCCTTAAAGTTTCACAAACATATCTTGCCTAATTATAAATTTGGCCTAAGTTTGCATGCTTAAATAGTTGTCATGATTCACCCTATGTTCATATACCCCATGTTTGCTTTGAATTTACATGTCACAGATTATGGTCATAATTTACATGTCCCAATTTAGTTCAACTTGCCTAGTACAAAAGATTCACATATAAATTATACCAAATATAGCCATCGATTTCAATGCATGTCATATATTCCAAAGATCCCTCACCTAGGTGTTTATTTACATTTAATAGATATCCTAATTTAATGTAAATCTTTATACCTAAGCCATATTCTCTTTATCTCAAGTCATATGTTCAATACAGTCTATATGTTATAAATATAACATGTCCAGTCATATGTATCAGATTTATGTTCTAGCTACAGTCCATGTTCTTTCCTCAAATCAGTCACCTATTGGTCATGCCCAATTTATGCATCATTCATTTTGTTGTCCCAAACATTTTAGCGTATGTTAATCTCTTATGAGATTGGCCCAGGCTCATGGTAGCCTGGCTATAGAACAGAAAAGAGGAAAGAGATGCAAAATAAGACAAATCTAAACAGAACAGAACAGAACAGATATAACCTCAGATTCAGATTAACAATTCATGTCACAATCAGAATTAACGTTTATATCGGAAAATAACTGCACTTGCCTTGGTTGGATTAAAGAAAGAACTTTAATTGTTGTAGAATCATTGCAGAAGCTTTAATCTCTAATTTGAATTGAGTTACTTGGGTTGATGTTGGTTAGCTTCTAGTTTTGATTCTAGTAGAGTAGCGACGCCATTTTTTTATTTTTTATTAGAACAGAGGTAGAGTAGAAGCAGAATAGAATTGTGTGTAGAGAAGGCTAGGTCTTAGGATGTATTTATAGGTGTAGGAGCTCATTTAGGCCCTCAGATTAACTTAGAACTCGTCAGGTCCGTTCAAACACGTCACAGCCCTCAAAATCGCACACACACGCACCAGGTTCGACCAAGGAGGTCGACCCCCAGGTCGATTGCCCAGTCGACCTGGTCTGGGGGGTCGACTGCCCAGTCGACCTGGGTCCTTGGGGGTCGACTCCCCAGTCGACTTGGGCCCTAGGCGGGAAATTTCCCGCCCAGACCGCTTCTGGGTTTGAATTCGAATTTTGAATTCGAATTTCGAGCTGTTTTCGATTATGAATATTTCTGAAACTTCGGAGGGTTATATCTCCCTCATACGGACTCCGATTCTTGCAAACTCGGACTCGTTTTTCAAGCAGAATTCCGAGACGAACGCAATGGCGCAACCCGTTTTCCTTGATTCTTATTTTAAAAATTAATTATCCTCTGATTTGTTACCTATACGTTCACAGAAAATACGGGGTGTTACATATAATAACTTCATTTTTCCAAAAAGCACTGCGTTGTTTTGTTATATGCACTGGTATTCTTTGGAGGAAACCCGTTCCATGTTATACGGCGTGGTCCCTTGATTTACTTTATTTTAAAGTAAAGTTTTAAATAACTTTTTTAGTTCTCACACTAGTCACATTACTGACCTGGAGTTTATTGTTTTAACCTAAACTCTGGGTGCCCTTATTTTGACACGGGCAGCTAGTAGTTGTGGTTTTGCAGATTTATATTCACAGGAACCTGGTTTACAGCTGGAATGATATCCGGAAAGCTCTATATCCATATATCCCTTTCAGTTGTGTATGGTATTATTTTTCCACTGCGATGTATTTAAATGTAATTTAAATCTCTGATATTTTCTGTGTAATATTTGTTCGTACTCTGTATATTCTTGTATTCTGATGGAATTGTTGTAATTAACAATGAAATATTCTTCTATTTGCGTTCCAATTTGTCGTGTTCTCAAAACAATCAGGGGTTTCGAACGGTCTTGGACGGTTTAGCGATCGATTCAGATTGACCAAAATTTCTTGATCATCACACTAAATTTGTTCATTTTATTCACATAAGAAAGGTAAATAAAATTCCATCGCTAAATTTGTTCATTTTATTCACACAAGAAATGTAAATAAAATTCCATCGCTAAATTTGTTCATTTTATACACATAAGAAAGGTAAATAAAATTCCATCGCTAAATTTGTTCATTTTATTCACATAAGAAATGTAATTAAAATTCCATCGCTAAATTTGTTCATTTTATTCACATAAGAAATGTAAATAAAATTCCCTCGCTAAATTTGTTCATTTTATTCACATAAGAAAGGTAAATAAAATTCCATCGCTAAATTTGTTCATTTTATTCACATAAGAAAGGTAAATAAAATTCCATCGTTAAATTTGTTCATTTTAATCACTTAAGAAAGGTAAATAAAATTCCATCGCTAAATTTGTTCATTTTATTCACATAAGAAATGTAAATAAAATTGTGACATCAAGTTTGTTATTTTATTTACAAAGGAATGTAAATAAAATATTATCTTATATCTTGTTCTTTTTATTTACAAAGGGAATGTAAATAAGACATCATCTCTCTACAATCAAAATTCTTATTTACCACTAAATTGTAAATAAAAAGGAATATATTTTTTCTATGTCATGTTTCCTATAATCACAATTTTCAATCATTAGATCCACACATCAGAATATCACACAACAATAAATAAATTCTAAATTACCACATCGCAGATCTATACGATTTATGTACATACAATGATTCAACAATCGCGAAAAATAATTAAATTATTTAAAAGTAAGAAATCTCACAGAAGTATTGATCCTCTTTTAATTTGACCAAAAATTAGACTAGCTCGGAATTGTTCTTAATCAGTCTAGAAAAATAGCCCTTTGAATTACGATCCCGATGGTCCTGAAATCGTCAAATTCCGAGTTCGAACGAATGAGTTATGATTAAATTAAGTTGTAAAACATTTTATATTAATTAACTAATTAATTAGTTAAAGAATTAACCTTCCTTCTTCACAACAGTTCTTGGCCGCCGAGTTTCACAACTTGTTCAGATTTAGGTTTCACTTTTGCTCATTGTACGAAGCACTGGAGGCCGATCAGGGATTGGGACGTCGAAGAGGGGGGGTGTGGCGTGTGTTCGCCGGCGCTGGGAGGTGGTTCGGTGGCGTGAGGTGGTCGGGGCGGCGGTCGCAAGGCTGATGGTTTGGAGGGTCGGTTCTCGGTCTACGGGTGTTTATACGGGGTGATGGTCGTATGGATGCGGGGAGGAGAGAAGGCGCTTCGAGGTGGTATGAGTATTGAGGACTGAATCGTAGAGATGGAGGAGGATCTAGAGGAGTAAGGTTCGAGCAGTCATGGCCATGGATTTAAGGCGGCGGCTGGGAAACGAGGATGTACAGTGCTAGGGTTTATTTTTCATATATTTATAATGTTTTTAAATTGTATTTTTACAAAAAAATCCATATCTTCTTAACCGTCCCGATTCCAGCGTAGCAGAAGGTGTCCCCACCCAATAGCCCCTGTTCCGGATCCAACGGGCCAAGTCCCGTCAGCCCAAACGGCTGTCTGTGGCCTGAATTATTTAATTCAATAATTAAATCCTTTATTAAATTAATTCGTTCGCATAAATAAATTCACCGGGGCCACATTCGAAATCAGATAAATCCAGAAAAAAAATATTTGGCTTTGTTATGAAGATACGGTCCTAAAAAAATTAATTTCGTCGAGTTCTGAGGCCATTTGATAAATGGCTATTTTTTAGTCGATTAAATTTGACTGAATTGAACAAAATACATTTTCCTTCGCCACGCTCACACACTAATTCGGAAAATTCTAAAAATTGAAACCTAGCAATAATTTGACATTCCGGTTCCAACGAAAGTGGTTTCGTCGAAATCTGTTATCGTTTGAAAATTGACTATTTTCACTGGCTTTAATATTATTTAAAAATGAAAAATTTAATTTCTGCCACATTTTCCAACCAAATTATTTAAAAAAAAATTAAATTGGTTCGGATTTTCCAAATTGTTACATTTCGCTTCATTTGTAAATATCGTTTATAAATCAAATTACTTGGTTTATATAACTAAACAAATTATTATATTCTAGCCTATCGAAATTCAATTTCTATTTTAAAGATAGAAATTCTCTTTTCAAAACCCCAATTTCTTTTCCAATATATATATATTCAAATATATTTAACAATATTTAAATATCCCTTTATTTCAGTTCAATGTTATTCTACATCCCAAACACACAATAATCGATCACGGATTATATGTCACATCATATAATGCAATATATGAAAAACAACAATATAATTGTTGAGGAATCCAGTTGGATCCCTCCAACCTGTTTCCCTGCATCCACAGATGTTAATCACAATAATAGCACTAATTTCATATAAATATGAAATATTAAAATAAATAAAATCAATATTTAAATAACGATATATATATAATGGTATATAATTTCAAACAATTTACCAGCAAATGATCCAAAAACCATCACACACAGCCTTCAATCATTTTTATCTATATTAAATAACATTTATAAAATTATAAAACTGGGTAGAGTTAGCGAGTTTACCCACCTCGGTCGTAAATCGTTAAATAACGGTTAACGTTCCATAGATCCGTTCAGGCATTTTATTTTGTCTAAAATACCAACGAGCTCCAAATCACTCCATAATGGTTCCATTATGTAGCCTATGATCCTACGATTCCAACGTGACAAACGGTTTGAAAAACTGATAACGTATAGATGATATATCATATATATAAGTTTATATACACTATAAAATTTAACTAATTTAATTTATTATGTAATTGAGCATCACCAATTAAAACATCCCATTCTTCTTTATGATCACGCAGACCCAAATTGCTGAAAACCAGACCCGACTTGCTCTTCTTCCTCAAACTACCTGCTCCACATATTCACCACAAACTGCTCCCACTAATACATATATCTACCGCCACTACAATACCCATTCGATCCCCTTTTACTTTTTTTATGAAACCCGCAACGCTGTTATTCCTAAATCAATAAAACCGGAACCCGCCCTGCTAATCAACTTCACAACACTTCCCAGTGCTTCACGCATCCTCTACAAAAACCCAAATACTCCCTTTGATATGCATGCACCAACTATGTATCATCTTCCCCAAACAATAAAAACCCAACTGCACATTTATTTCCTCTTGTAGACACCAATACAGGAACAGTTTTTAAATGGCCATTTTCAAAATTTCTCTGACCCGTTTCTGCATGTCTTCATCTCCTACATAAACGAAATTGCAAGCTCCTCATTTACATAGTCTATTTTGGATCCTCTCGTGTCCACTGTCGAGCCACATAATCCCCTCCCCTTCCATACACACTCACGGCCACCTATATCTTTCTCCCCTTCCTCATATAATTTTGAATGCATGCTACAGGCGTTCTTCCTGTACACCTTCTCCATGAAGCATATTATTTCTTCACAAGCTACAATACTCCGCGAAACTGAAATCTCCTCCTACATCGAGCATCCAGTCCACAACAGCACCGACTTCGGTGTTCGAATCTCCTCACTTGCTCTCCCCGATAGTTTCACGTCCACCGACTAACATCAACCAAGTTTCCATCTTTGCCAACAGTTTTTACCTCACGACTCCCCCTTCTATAAATTTTATTTCCTTTGTTTTTCCCAAACATAAAAATACGTATACACTTCATATTCACGCTCTTCCCATGCACTATCAACTTGCCTTATATTTCCAAGCCTACGCATTCATTTCCAAATACGTTTGCCTACTCACACTCAATGCAAAACTGATCCGCTTCCAATCTCAACAAACTGCCAAATCACTCTCTAACCGAACTGTCGCCTGCAACCTTGGTGTGTGTACGTGGTATATGCGGTATGCATTTATTTCTCTTTTTGTTTTAAAAAAAGAACGGCATGGATTCTGGAAAAACAAGAAAGAGGAGCTGCGCCTTGGTTCGTGGGTATATATATATACATACATATATATATATATATATATATATATATATATATATTTATATTCCAGAGCCTTGGCCATGAAGTTATTGAGTAAATAGGTTGCTACTGTTTGCTGTAGCTCTGCCACTAGTTTTTTACATCGTTGAAAGGAAGTATGATGTACGTTGTAGGTTACAGTTATGGCAGGCAAGGGTAGTATGCATTCTTAATGGAGAAGGAACCATTTATATAATATTGTACATATCTTATTATTACATGGACAGTATATTTATGATCTTGCAAAATGCAGGGTCAAATACTACCTTACTGTATAATATTAAAATTCAAGGTATATAAACATAAACCAAATTTTGTATGGAACGTCGTGACCTAATAGCATTTGTGTCCAAATTGTAACATTGAGTCATCTTTGTTTGAGCAACAAATTTTCTCACTTAAGGACCACTATTGACAAAAATAAAAATATCGTTGAGACAATAAAGGTGCCACGATTCCAAAAATATAGTAATATAGACAAGTTTGCTTATTTTGTGAAACTCCAAAATAGCTGATTTAGGGTGCAAAATACGTTAAATAAAAAGTAGCTTATTTTCCAAAATAAAAATTACAAAAAAATCCTATAAATTAAATTAATTATAATTCTCAAAAATCTTGTCCAAATTCAAAACCAATATTTATTATAATTAAATAATGGTTATAGTTTTTAAACGATTCCATTACGACTATTTGAAAATTTGATTTGGACATAACTTAAAATATATAACACGAAATCTCGATTTTTCTTTTCCATTAGAAAAATATAGCCTAACGGATTCGAACATTTATTATTTCATAGAAATCTGACTTATAACGAATCCTGTATTCTTAGTTGAAGTTCGAAACTCAATATTACGAACTATCATGACATTACGAGCTCGATTATAATTTATATTAAAATTAATACATTCAACTGTCGTTTAAATAATATATTCGTTATTATAATTTGAATATAAACTCAATTAAATTTCTTAAACAAATCTAATTTACACAAAATTGCTAACTTATCTATTTCCAACTATTTCGGAAATAAATATATCATCCCATTATTATATTAATAAATATAAATCGGAATTATTTAATTTAAGCCAAATTAAATTACCATATCATTGTTTAAATAATTAAATAAATTAATTATTATATCGTTAAAATATATGGGATGTTACACCATCCTTCTCCATTGTTCTCCTTCTCCAATAATATTTCTAGTCAAATAGATATTCTTTCCCTTTCTCACTTAGATTATTGATTCATTTGTGGTTTGTTTATTTTTGGTTTTGATCCATTAATTATAAATAAAATCTATTTTTCTGAATCAATAAAGAAGGTGATTGGGTGGAATATCTTGTGTTTGTGCATGTAATTTCATATCTGTGTTGTTTTCCACTAAAATCATATTTAAGTATTTAGGTGAATAAGATCCTTATGGGTAAAGCCGTTTCCGGATAAAGCTCAATTTCCACAACAATAATACCTCTAATGGAGTACTGTATGCGACAGTCCGCTGCTTTAGATAATTGCAAGTTGACAATAAAACACACACGTCCAACCAGAATCGTTCCAAATTAACAGATTATCATGAGAGTTTATAGGAACAAGAAGGAGAACAAGAAGGAGGGAGAGAAAACAAAATAATACATAGAATCTCACCATGGAATGAAAAAATATAGTAATGACATAAACAAGTCATGAAGCTGTTTAATAATATGAAATTGATTTTACTTCACAATAATCAGAGTTATATATAACAGATTCACCAATATAATGTAGCGGGATAATTGTAGTAAATACGGTCTTCAAAACTCTATCTTCATCATCAAGTGACTAACATCTTCGGTAATTGAAAACAACTCAAGCCGACTCTACTGTAATGAAAAGACAATACACTCGAGTAAGGACTATATATTTTTATGTAAGTAAGTTCAATCATGAAATAAAATGGCAGTAATTAGAAGATGTTGCAAGATGAACTTATTTACTCTGTTACTTCTAATTTATATTCCTTTTCAGAAATAATCTCTTTTGTTTATAAATTATATAAGATCATGTAAATATTTGTTTTCAAAATTCTTTATGTCCAAACACCATCATTTGAGTTTAACAATTTAATTTAAAACAATCTCATGTCCAATATAATTTCAGATTACTCTATATTTCACATTTTGATTGGAAACAATTCAATCCTATATTTAACTTTAAAGTGAATTTAAATTAATGAAATTTATTTCAAATTAATTTTTTAATTCCAAATTTAATTTAAAGCAGATATAAACCTAAAATTAAATTTAAAGTCGATTTGGACTCCAAATTTAATTTTCATATGGCGAATTTGATTTAATTCGAATTTTAATTTCACATCAAAATTTTAGTAAAATTCAAATTTCCTAAAATAATTCAATTTTAATAATTCAAATAAGGTATATATATCATTTCAACCCACATTTAAATGTCATAGGTATATACAATTTCAATATATTTCTTACTTTGGTTTTCAATTCCAGTTATGGTATATAATCATTAAATAACATCATTTTAAGAATCAATAATGCGGCGAAATGGATGTACAATAAGAAAAAAATAATCAATACAACACCAGTCGTTGTAACAATCAATAGGTTCATGCATACAATCAAGATCTTAGTTAATATACGGCACAATCGATTTGTTTGACTATCGACAATAATTACTTTTAACATCAAATTGAATTCTAAATCACTAAATATCAAATCATTTTAATTTAATTTATTCTAATTCAATGTCGATATTCAATTCAATTTCACGACCTCAACGTCCATTAAAATGACAATAATATTCCATTTTCTTCAAATCCAATACGACAACTTCATTTAGATTTAATTATCAAATATATCGACAAACAATTAACTAGCATCCAATTCAATTCAATTCAATTTTAATATCAGGTGATTAGAAACAATGTCAAATGCAAATATAAATATAAATCCCAAATTGACAATTTAATAAATTAACTTGCATAATAGTATGTGTCGTGAATTCATAAGAACTCATGTTTCAGGTGTCACCTGACAATTCAGTCTAAATGTCCAATTTCACGTAGATTTCAATTTCTAAATAATCCAATAACTTTAATTGGTATTAAAATATAAGTCAAGAGTTATAACACTTGCCTTTGCATGCGAGCGGAGAATTGCAAATGACGTGATACTATCGACGAACAAACATGCACAAACACAAACCGGGTCTAGAACTTGGCAGAGATGAACACGATAACAACGTCTGTTATGAGATGAGTTGCTGAACTCTTTGGTGTGGTCCATCTTCAGATGCGATGTTGCAAAGTGTGGATTATAATAAATACGAGTGGATGATGGTTGTTCAAGTTTTACTTAAAATGGAGTTGTGGGCTATGTTAATCAAATGGAGTTGACAAATAGATAAGTACAACAAGGATGTTTTAAGAAACAATTATTGAAAAGAGAGATGTCAAGTTTCTTTCTGATTCTATGCCCTCGTTTTGTTTCAGGTGCACAAGCACTGCTTGTTCAATGTCAGGCCGGCCCTACAGACAACAAAAGTTTGATCCAAAGTCCCAATTTCTAGAGTGTCCATCTAAATTCAATCCATAAGTCCCAGTGTAATCATTCTACTATTTGAAATCCAAATGATAACCACAATTCTCAAATGCTTTCTATTTTATTGACAACATGCCATGCCAAAATAAACCTCGGCATAGTATAAAAGAAAACTTTACCCATGAGAAATAGGCTTCTACAGATGAGTTACTTATTGAAAAAAGTAGAGGATTTCACACATAAAATAATTAAGGATTTGAGTATATCATGTCACCTGATTACAGGTAACCTACGAGAAAAGTAAAATAAGGAGAAGAGGGAATGACAGGGGTGCTATAGGTGAGTGGTGCACTGACGTGGTGGTGAAGAGGTGACTGCTCGGCGAGGAAAATCAGAGTTGTTGTAGGAGGCAGGTGATTAGCTTAGGCGTCGATGTAGAGAGAGTGGACTGTCATAACATGGAGAAGGCAGGTGCTTACGAGCGGTGGCAGGCGGAGGTTAGACAGGCAAGTAGTGCTGGGCGTTGACATAGAGGAGGAAATGATTTGGAAAGAATTGTATATAAAAATATATAAGAGTTCATATTTGGAAAGAAGAAAAGAGGAGCATGAGTTTCAAGATGAAGGTGTAGTGAAAATGGGTGAAATAAGAAAGTTTCGAATGATATAAGAAAGAAGAACATTTGAACTTGAAACCTATTTTCTCATATCTTATAAAGACTAGGCAAGATGTTCATTGATTCAACACGCACGCGCGCGCGCACACATACACACACACTCTATAAGAAAATATGATATTAACTGCAATATTGGATAGTGTTTGTCTCGAGAATGCTAACAAAAGTATTTAATAAACTTAAAACCGAAAATACAAATGCTGTGTAAATTAGCCTGCTTCATTTTGGAGGTCCTTTTCACTACGCGGTTACCTTGACGCCTCCTTTTCTTTCTTTTACTTCATAACACACAGTGAAGTGACATTCTTCTTTGGAATTCTTTTAAACCTAATTAAAATCCTCAATATACTAATCTCCAACGAAATTTTGATAGCCCCTTAATTTCGCCAGCAACTTCCTGTTCGCTCTTGCCCTATCCTCCTTTTATCCTTCCTCGAAAACATAAGGCGGTGAATCTAATTTTGAGTTCAGTCAATAACCAGGGATGTCATTCGGTTCAACATTATCGATCGATTTTCTTCTTAAAAGGATATTTGAGGTAATTTTTAATCTTTATATTAAATATTGTGTATGAATTTGTGTGAAATGAAATCTGGATAAAAATGAGGATAAAATGGAATATGATAATTTAAAAATTGGTATATATAGAAATCAAATTATTATATATTCATTTATACCTAGATATTTTTATGTTTGAATATTTCAATTTTGTTTCTTTTCTATTAATTTATAATTGAATGTCTTAGCTTGATAATTTATGGTCTTAGATTTTTATAGACCGGTTGGAACCTTTCAGATTTGTTCACTACTTCATCTGGAGTTTTGTTCCCTCGTTTTCTCAAAATTAACGTAGTTGGTAAATTTTCTTATTAGAGGTAATATCTAATGAAATCAAACTGTATCCTTTAGTGCTTGAGAAACTTTGTGAAACTGTAAAATTAAGTTCAACTTCTTCTTGTATGATTGCATTTGCCTTAGGTTAATCTTATTTACTGAATTCTGATGTGTTGGTTTGAATGGTTGGTTGTGTACACGGTTGGATCTGTTGTTCCTTGCATGCCCACTCATGTTTTGGTTTGCGTGCCCATGCCTGTTTTACCTCTTCGTCTGTTTGCATATATGATTGAAATAGTGTATGATCTATACTATTACAATCATTTGTGAGATTGGCTACATCAAGGAACACTAGCTCAAAAGAGTTATAGGATCATTGCAAAACTTATAATACTCTACTTAATTGTTTGTATGTTGATAATTAATGATTCTCTCTTCTACTAAATTTGTCGATAGCATAAAAATAAAAGAACTTACCAATTTTTTATTCTCTTTTGTTAACAATAAGAATTTATGAGAACTTTTTTAGGAATAGTTTGTTGTAATGTTTGAGTTGTCAATGGTTTACAGTTACTTGTGGTGCTAAGAATGTTGTTAGTGCCAAGAGCATTTTCAGGCAATCAAAACTTTTAAGACACATTTTATTGAATCACATTTTACTAACTACTATATACTGGTTACTGTACACATACACTAGGATATTTAAATCCGTTATTGTTTAGATTTGGCATTTGATCTAACACATACAGAAAATTAGTATAATTCAATTTCTTTTTATCTTATCTTTCCATGCATTTACTAATCCTCACATTAAAGAATTATTTAAAAGAAATTTACTCTTGCATATTTGGATAGGTCACAATAAGTCCAGAAGTGACAAACATCGTAGTTTGCAAAAAAATAACTAAGCAAGTTGTTGAACTTTATAAAGATTTTAACTTAGGAAAGCTTAAGCATGTTTATTATGGTGGGAAATTTCTTTATGTTGCTGGAAAACTTCCATATACATCTCAACTGTTTAATCTTAATATTACTGAGAGAAAGGTAAATTCCTAATAGACCGAGTTCTTTTTTTTCGTCAATTAATAGTTTTATACTAATGTTATTTTATATTGTGGTAGGGAAAAAGAGTACAAAGTGAACATTAAATTTGTTGGAAAAGATAAACTACACCATCTCCAATGGTTTTTACTAGGAAAACATTTTGATACACCTCAGGACACGATTCAAGTCCGTGACAATGTTCTTAGGGAGTTTCCTTCTCATAAGTACTACAATTTGTCACATTTTTTTCTTATTAGCATGCATAATTTAGTTTTAATAACATAATTCTTGTTGTTATTTTCACAGTTATACCATAGTTGCAATGTCCTTTTTCTCTATGTAACATAGGGATGTCAAAGATATTGGTGATGGCTTAGGGCGTCAGAGTGGATACTATCAGTCTTTTCATCCCATTCAGATGGGAATGTCATTTAATATTAGTAAATCCACAGAACAATATAGAAACATATAATTAGTCTCAAATATATGAAACTGCTCTACAATATATGGAAAATGCAGATCATGAACTAATTGTAGGAACAAACTCACTTTATGCTAATTTCACTTCCTGTCTTGCTTTCATCTATTTCTTCATCTCTGCAATCATGAGCTAATTGCATTTCTATCCCAAAAAAGTCAGATAGGCAAATGGCAGATAGCCTTAGCCCTTAATTTTGGCAGACATATTGTATTAAGATAAAGTTATAGCCCTTAATGCTAATTTCACTTCTATCTTTACGGTTGGTAAATGCTTGTAAAGGTCCTCCATAATTGGGGTCGCATTATGCATGTATGTACGTGTATATCAATTAATACTGTTTTAATAATTAAGGTAAGGAACATAAGGCTCAATATTGTTTGTGGTCGAGTTGTGTAACGACCCACATTCTACGTATTGAAGGATCGTAGAATATTTATTTCTTTTTCATATGAGGTCGTATGGTCGTGTAACTTTGGGAAACG
>JASFAX010000704.1:0-57280 GCA_030737875.1 Allium sativum
GGCTATAATTGAGTAATGTGGGTAATATGAAATTTGGCTAATCATTATGTAATTGGTGTAGTTAATGGCAAAGTGGAAATAGACATAAAAAGTGAATTGTAATTAAGTTGAATTTGGACCACATGACATGAATTTGGGGTTTGGGTGAAAGACGAATGTTAATGAAACCCTAAGACACGAGGTTAGACGCATTTGTGGTGTAAGACTGCCCAGAACTGCCCGGCAAATCCAGCAACCACAAGAGGACGTCTAATGTGAGAGGTCAACGGCAAGAACTAGAGGCGTAGCGGCTTTTGACACGAGGTTAGACGCGTTTGTGGTGTAAGACTGCCCGGAACCGCCCGGCAAATCCAGCAACCACAAGCGGACGTCTAATGTGAGAGGCCATACATCGTTACGACATAATAAATAAATTAGGAAACACTAACCATAATAAGACATGTGGGTGACATGGGTATGGTTAGAGGGTTAAGTGGGTGGTATAAATGACATGTAAAGCATGACTACTATAGACTTAACTGTTGTAAGACATGTGATGTAAAACATGACTAAGGTAGACTTAACCGTAGTAAGACTTGTGTAAGACATGGAAACCATAACAAAGGAGATTAAGTGGGACATGGGTGACATGTGAAACAAAAATTTAGATATGCTTAACCAAATGGGACCCGTAACGGTATCATAAATTAATTGAATTGGGTAAAGTTTAAGTAATGGGTTAAGTAAAAGGGAGGGTTAAGTCAAATCTAAAATTAATGACACAGTAATGGGGGGATGATAACTACCTGTTATAAACCCGAGTTGCGGAGACTTGGAGGGTGGGATGACTTATACTATGAAATAAGTTAATCTAAGCTGAAATTGTGGGAAAACACCCGTACGCTATCGTTTGATAAAGAAAACTAATGTCATGTTTGAATTCATTGGAAAAGCCTTAGTTAGAGAACTAAGTAAATAAAGATGAAGTTAACCAAGTGTTGAACCTTAGTTAGAGAACTAAGTAAATAATGATGAAGGTAACCAAGTGTTGAACCTTAGTTAGTGAACTAAGTAAATAAAGATGAAGATGACCAAGTGTTAAACCTTAGTTAGAGAACTAAGTAAATAACTATAACGGCAACTGAGTAATGAACCTTAGTTAGAGAACTAAGTAAGCAACGGTAAAGATAACTAAGTAAGAAAACCTTAGTTAAAAGGAACTAACTAACAAACCTTAGTTAAAGAGAACTAAATAATAGAAACTAAGTATCAAACCTTGGTTAAGAGAACCAAGTAATAAACCTTAGTTAAGAGGACTAAGTTGTAAACCTTATTTAAGAGGACTAAGTAGTAAACCTTAGTTAAGAAAGCTAACGATTTAGGAAACTTAGTAGTAAACCTTAGTTAAGAGAACTAAGTAGTAAACCTTAGTCAAGAAAGCCAAGTAGAACACGAGGAGGAGAACGTCCACCTGATCATGAAGAAGGCTCCAACGAACTGGGTTACGAAGCACGCGGCTTCGAGGGAACGTGAGGGTACTCTTGGTATCCCTCTATGAGGCTACAAATGATCCTCCTGGGCTCACAGAGGTTAAGATCTGTGTTAGAAGAACCAAGAGTATGCCTTGGTTGCAATATAAGCAACCTAAAGACTAGGATGGACCAACATGAGGCGGCGATATCTTGTTTAGCCCTGTGATAGCACGTCGTCGTCTACCTACCATCTTAAGTCAATCGAGCACATAAAGTGGAAAGGCGGAGAACACCAAAAGACCATATGCTTGCTATCTAGTTATGGGTTAGGTTGGCCAGTAGGTTTGTGGGGGCATAGAGGGCCTGTGTACAGTTCTCATTCTTGATATTCTTGGGTGCCTTTCATTAGTTGAGGGAGGGGTCAAGAGGGACCATAGCCACACACAGATAAAAACAGACCTTAGCATCTACATCAGCAGATAACTTAAAGCTCCCGACCGCGTTCCGTGTTTCTTGATTAGCCCTGCCATGGGACTCGGCCCGCACATATAGAGGACATGTGCAACTAGACATCGATAACGATTTATGACACGTATGTGGGAAAAGTCTAGGAACATATATCGCTCTGGGTAGTGTGTCCTAGACTAGGGGGCATCGTTCGATAGGTAGCATAATCCCTAGTTGGACCTAGGTCGCGTAAACCCTGAATTTGAGAAGCGTTTAATAGGTAGCATAAACCCCAGTGGCCCTGGGAAGCGTAAACCCTGGTTGAATCTTGGAAGCGCTCGATAGTAAACCTTAGATTAGATCTAGATGATACACGGAATCTAGCAAGATCGAGAGTGGCAGTCCAAACGATTTCGAGAATGGTGGCACTACTCTAAAGTAGTATAGATTTACATGATGAAGCCCGTACGAGATATGGCAAGGGACTGTATACATACATGGAAAGGATTAGACGAGTTGGGGGTATCTACATATACGTTGTATCAGGTTAACCTACTAGCGGGACATGGGTATAGCCTAGAGAGCTAATATCGCGAATAACCTAATAAGCAAGAAAATATAACTGAACGGTATATGTAGGATTATTCAAAAGTTTATTCTAAGTCCACTCACATAGGACTTATGTTCTGACCCCCTCTTCATTA
Organism: Allium sativum; assembly: GCA_030737875.1. Lineage (NCBI taxonomy): Eukaryota > Viridiplantae > Streptophyta > Magnoliopsida > Asparagales > Amaryllidaceae > Allium > Allium sativum. Next base: position 2,603 of record JASFAX010000704.1, read on the forward strand.
CATACTTCCAGGTTAGGTTCATAACAGAGATGATATAGCTTAGGATACTGGTTTAGCAGTATTGTTAATAAGGTAAAGCAATATTTGAATATTATACTTTATTTTCGTCCATTGTGAGTTGCTTTACGAGTTCTGACATGTTTCTTTATCTCTGTCTTTTTCTGTAAGATACCAGAGCACCCAACCCGGGTTTCGATAGATTGGATTTTTGAAAAAAAATCGGTCTGTCGGAATTTGGGTTGTTACATCTGGTATCAGAGCTTTGGTTTGGTGATCTTATGGCGATAATGAGTGAACGTATTTGTATTTTCTAAAATATAAATATATTATATATATAAACCTAGATCCATATAGTCGCCCACTAGACATGAAAAGAGTTGGGATATCTAGTTTGTACACTCAAGGAATGAACATAGGAATTTGGAAACCATTAGGTGGTTGGGAAAGTGTACAATATGACTTGAAGCTAGAGAAAGAAAAGTATCCCATAGAATTAAAATTGAAATGTTATTATTCCAGAATAGTGGGTTTAGAAGTGAAACCTTATAAATTATAAAAAGGTTAAAATGTGGAAAATGGATTAGGAATATATATATATATATATATATATATATATATATATATAGTTGAGAGAATTGGTTTGGAAAGTGCCTAGGAAAGCCTAGTTTAGTTGAAAGACCCACATTGAGTCTAACCCAATAATAAAATTTTAAGAACTTGAATTTGTAAAAGAGTTTGTGGTGTTTTTCAAGTTTTAATCTTAAAAGTATTTTTGATGTTTGATTATTTAGTGCATGTTGGGTTTTTAAAGTAAAGCGGGGTATATTTTGTAAAACAATGATTTCTTGTTTTAAAAGAATTCTCTCATTAAGAAGGTGCATAATATAGAGCATATATAGCTCGCTGGTTTTCGTATTATAGTATATGAAAGAAAGTGTTGCGTTTTGTAAAAGAAATTTTATTCTGTTAACAATAAATTTTGATTATTGATTTACAAAGAAATTTTGTTGGGTGGACAAAATAAGTTGTAGGAATAAAGTAGATGTCTGCACCTTATAGCGAGTAGTTAAATTAGCATTGTAATTAGAAACAATGTAAGCCCGATAGTTGTCCTTGTCTACTCCAGTTTTGTGATTTGAAAAAAAAACATGTTTTAAAAAGAATGGAGTAGGTAAGGATTAGTGCCTAGAGAAGAATGAGAGAAAGTTGAAGCTATGGATTAAACAATTGGAACCAACTGAGGATTGGTTGAGTTGAGTAATTCTCTGAGTATCAATCTGATGTTGATTTCGGTCTTCGGGGTTGATACTTAGGGAGTTATTTTCTTGCCAATTTACAGTCAGGGATTAGATAATATTGAACTAATGGAAAATTTCCCGTAGAATGCATAAGGCGTATGAGTCTAGGATTGTTGCTTGAAAGAGAAGTATAGGCTAGTAATACACAACATGGACTTGTAGTGACTACTAGGTAGTGAAGGGCAAGCAAGTATACAGATCTTGTTGAGTGGACTCGTGACATATTCCTAAGATTCATGGCCCATAATTGTAGCTGTGCAGGATACAGTTTGAGTCGAAAACACAAGAGCTTGGTTGAAAAATAAAGACTAGACTAACTAACAAGAAAACAACTGAATCAATCAAGCGACAAAACGTGATGGGAAAAGAAAATGAAAATCTTAAGAAAAAGATGAGTAAATATGAAATTTTTCCAAGATAAGTTGAAATAAAAAAGAAAGCTTTCTTATGTGGTTGTGCTTGGACAGGAAAATAGGAAATCATTATAGAATAGTTATGTAATAATCCAAGTACAATTAGAAAAGAAAAACGGAGGATGTGAGTTTTTCCGTTTCGTAACATAAGAAATCGAATTTGGAAAATTAGTTTTTTCTAAATTTCGAATTTAATGATGGTTGGTAGGGTTTTGGATGCGACAATTGGATGAACTATGCTCTTAGTTTGTAAGAGTATGGGAAAATTTGGGTGAAAAATGTTTTGATTTTTCAAAAATATTGCATTCATATAGAACTGCAAGTATATTTAGGATGTGATCATCATGTTTTGAAAGAGTTTTTAAGATTTGCATACATATAGGTGGATCCAAATTAGGCATAGATGCTTTACTATGATGTATCTCACTTTGCACACGTGCACAATGTTGCAACAATTGGATGAACACTAATTGGATGTTGCGAGGGATTATCTATTTTACTCTTATCAAATTTAGGGGACGAAATTTTTTAAGGGTGGGAGAATGTAACACCCCGCATTTTTAATGTAATTAAAAATGTATATATATATATACGCATAGATAGGTAAATATGGTGATGTACATTGGAAATTAATTAATACATGAAAGAAAAGGGAAAGATTAATTCAATACCAGTGTGTGTAACGGAAAAGACAATAAAATAAGGATACTTTATTTAAATATCAGGAATTAAGTAAAACGGACATCACCATTACGTTCGTCTCGGAATTCTGCTTGGAATAGAGTCCAGGTTTTCGAAAATCGGTCTCCGTATGAAAGAGTTATGGCCTTCGGAATATTCCACAAAAATTCAGAATTTACATAGGAAAGTAATCAGGGAGGTCGACCAAGGGGTCGACCTGGGGGTCGACCTACCCCTAGTGAGGTCGACCTACCCCCCCTGATTTTTCCAGATCTGGGCAGTTTCATTCCTGTGACATGTTTTAATGTGTTGTTCGAATCTGATGGGTTCTAGGTCAATCTAATGGCTCTAAAACACTCTCTACACCTATAAAATAGTGCCTAGACCTAACCTAATTCATAAACAATTCCTTCTGATGCCTCTATGCTGTCAAACTTCAACCAAACATGGCCGCCGCCTCAAAACTCTAAATTAAATTGCAAGTTCTTCATCAACTTTGGAGTTTAATCAAATCAAGTAGCAAAGTTCTTCATCAACAATTCATGCTCTTCACCAATAATCAAATAAGAAGATTAAATCAGCGTTCCACATCAACGACAAATTGCTTATTTCTGCAATCCGGTCAAGGTGAGTGGAATTATAATAAACATGTTGCATAATGGTATAAGTATCGTTCGTCATTTCCCCAGTTATAAATTCAATGTAAGATTCATGTTATAATAATTGTTCTTTTATTCTCCTTCCCCTTTTTATTTTTGGATCTAGGTTATCTCGAACATAGACGAAATCTTATTATACATACGTACGATTGAAATATGGGAATATTGGGGCATAACTATTTTATGAAATCGAGGAATATAATCTGAAATTTGGGGAATTGTCGCATTACAATTATTATTGCAAATATTGGGACAATTGGCGGAATTTGTTTGTGACTTGAATTAAACGTAAAAGGTGAATTAGATTATATGTGTAAACATGGGAAAATATTTTGGGGAAATATTGAGTTTATGAAATTGGGTATAATGGGATTTTGGAAATTGGCATGTTTGGAAATGAATAACATGGAATTGTTGAATTTGGCTATAATTGAGTAATGTGGGAAATATGAAATTTGGCTAATCATTATGTAATTGGTGTAGTTAATGGAAAAGTGGAAATAGACATAAAAAGTGAATTGTATTTAAGTTGAATTTGACATGAATTTGGGGTTTGGGTGAAAGACGAATGTCAATGAAAGCCTAAGACACGAGGTTAGATGCGTTTGTGGTGTAAGACTGCCCGGAACCACACGGCAAATCCAGCAACCACAAGCGGATGTCTAATGTGAGAGGTCAACGGCAAGAACTAGAGGCGTAACGGCTTATGACACAAGGTTAGATGCGTTTGTGGTGCAAGACTGCCCGGAACCGCCCGACAAATCCAGCAACCACAAGCGGACGTCTAATGTGAGAGGCCATACATCATTACGACATAATAAATAAATTAGGAAACACTAACCATAATAAGACATGTGGGTGACATGGGTATGGTTAAAGGGTTAAGTGGGTGGTATAAATGACATGTAAAGCATGACTAATATAGACTTAACCGTTGTAAGACATGTGATGTAAAACATGACTAAGGTAGACTTAACCGTAGTAAGACTTGTGTAAGACATGGAAACCAGAACAAAGGAGGTTAAGTGGGACATCTGTGACATGAGAAACAAAAATTTAGATATGCTTAACCAAATGGGACCAGTAATGGTATCATAAATTAATTGAATTGGGTAAAATTTAAGTAACGGGTTAAGTAAAAGGGAGGGTTAAGTCAAATCTAAAATTAATGACACAGTAATGGGGGAATGATAACCACCTATTATAAACCTGAGTTGCGGCAATGAAAAATTAAATAATAGGTAAAACTTGTCCTAGGGACAAGGAAATATTATGACTTAAGATGTAATACAAGACTTGTAGGGTGGGATGACTTATACTATGAAATAAGTTAATCTAAGTTGAAATTATGGGAAAACACCCGTACGCTATCGTTTGATAAAGAAAACTTAAGTCTTGTTTGAATTCATTGGTAAAACCATGGTTAGAGAACTAAGTAAATAAGGATGAAGTTAACCAAGTGTTGAACCTTAATTAGAGAACTAAGTAAATAACGATGAAGGTAACCAAGTGTTGAATCTTAGCTAGTGAACTAAGTAAATAGAGATGAAGATGACTAAGTGCTAAACCTTAGTTAGAGAACTAAGTAAATAACGATAATGACAACCGAGTAATGAACCTTAGTTAGAGAACTAAGTAAGCAACGGTAAAGATAACTAAGTAAGAAAACCTTAGTTAAATGGAACTAAGTAACAAACCTTAGTTAAAGAGAACTAAGTAACAGAAACTAAGTATCAAACCTTGGTTAAGAGAACCAAGTAATAAACCTCAGTTAAGGGGACTAAGTTGTAAACCTTAGTTAAGAGGACTAAGTAGTAAACCTTAGTTAAGAAAGCTAACGATTCAGGAAACTAAGTAGTAAACCTTAGTTAAGAGAACTAAGTAGTAAACCTTAGTCAAGAAAGCCTAGTAGAACATGAGGAGGAGCGAACGTCCATCTGATCATGAAGAAGGCTCCAACGAACTGGGTTACGAAGCACGCAGCAACGAGGGAACGTGAGGGTACTCTTGGTATCCCTTTGTGAGATTGTAGATGATCCTCCTGGGCTTATAGAGGTTAAGGTCTGCATTAGAAGAACCAAGAGTATTCCTTGGTTGCAATATAAGCAACCTAAAGACTAGGATGGACCAGCGTGAGGCGGCGATATCTTGTTTAGCCCTGTGATAGCACGTCATCGTCTACCTACCATCTTAAGTCAATCGTGCACGTAAAGCGGAAAGGCGGAGAACTCCAAAAGACTATATGCTTGCTATCTAGTTATGGGTGTGGTTGGGCAATAGGTTTGTGCGGCATAGACGACCCCCGTACAGTTCTCATTCTTGATATTCTTGGGTGCCTTTCATTAGTTGAGGGAGGGGTCAAGTGAGACCATAGCCACACAAAGATAAAAACAGACCTTAGCATCTGCATCGACAGATAACTTAAAGCTCCCGACCGAGTTCCGTGTTCCTTGATTAGCCCTGCCATGGGACTCGACCCGCACATATAGAGGACATGTGCAACTAGACATCGATAACGATTCACGACACGTACGTGGGAAAAGTCTTGGAACATACATCGCTCTGGGTAGTGTGTCCTAGACTAGGGGGCATCGTTCGATAGGTAGCATAATCCCTAATTGGACCTAGGTCGCGTAAACCCTGAATTCGAGAAGCGTTCAATAGGTAGCATAAACCCCAGTGGCCCTGGGTAGCGTAAACCCTGGTTGAATCTAGGAAGCGCTCGATAGTAAGCCTTAGATTAGGTCTAGATGATACACGGAATCTAACAAGATCGAGAGTGGCAGTCCAAACGATTTCGAGAATGGTGGCACTACACTAAAGTACTATAGAATTACATGATGAAGCCCGTACGACATACGACAAGGGACTGTATATATACTAGGAAAGGATTAGCCGAGTTGGGGGTATCTACATATACGTTATATCAGGTTAACCTACTAGTGGGACAAGAGTATAGCCTAGAGAGCTAATATCGCAAATAACCTAATAAGCAAGAAAATATAACTGAACGGTATATGTAGGATTATTCAAAAGTTTATTCTAAGTCCACTCACACAGAACTTATGCTCTGACCCCCTCCTCATTACATACTTCCAGGTTAGGTTCATGACAGAGATGATATTGCTTTGGATACTGGTTTAGCAGTATTGTTAATAAGGTAAAGCAATATTTGAATATTATACTTTATTTCCTTCCACTGTGAGATGCTTTACGAGTTCTGACATGTTTCTTCATCTCTGTCTTTTTCTGCAGGATACCAGAGCATTCAACTCGGGTTTCGATAGATTGGATTTTTGAAAAAAATTCGGTATGTCGGAATTCGGGTTGTTACAGTCGTATTTGTTAATTAATATAAAAATTATTTTATATTATGTTGGTTTTCATGTTGAGTGGTTTATTAATTCTGATCGAATCGTGAGACTCCACGAAGTCGATAGGAAATTCTAAATAATTGAACAGAAAAATTTGACACTATTGTTTTAAGAAGGGTAATTGAAATAATTTTACCCAAATTCTTTTTAGTACAGAAAGAATATTTTTCTTAAAATTGAAATCGTTATAAATAAAACCAAATATAATTTATGCATGAATGAAATATACAAATAAGATGAACTAAAATTGAATTCAAACCAGAATTCAGAATTTAATCCTAGGAAGTTGGAATTTTTTTTTGAAGTATATTGAAATAACATAGCTTTGGTTTGGAAGAATTTTTTAAATAAAAATTATTTTTAATGGATTTTGAAATTGTTAAAGGACCGAACTCACTTCAGTTGCTGGAAAATAATTCTGATGATGAATGTAGCATCATCAGTGTTCATTTTCGAGTTTCTATGTGATAGATTGCTACCTTAGAAAAGTTTTGATGAAAATTTGTTTGGAAGGAAACTAGTTGGTTTGAAAATTCAAATGTTTTGAATTTGAAATGGAAATAAATATATGTATATATTTAGGTGGTTTCTAAAGGATCTGAAATGAAAATCTGGGAATTTGAATTCGAGAATTTAAATTTAACATAAGCAAGTTAAATGGATCGAAGTGAATTACTTGATTAAAATCAATATGAATCAATCTGAATAAATTGAATGTGAATATATTGGTTGTAAATCATTCAAATTAAATGAATATAGACATTTATGGTGTGCAATGTAAATGGAAACCGAAAGTTCTGGTAGAACTAAATTTGTTGAAATATAAAGAGTTGAGTTTCAACATAAGTGAAATTTTAGAAAGTAAACGGATTTGTAGTATTTTTCCTAACTTAGTAATTTCGGGAACCAAAATCTTTTAAGGGGGGAAGAATGTAACGACCCAGATTTTTGGTCGATTTATTTCAAATATTTAATATGGTTTTAAATATTGAGTTGATAATTTAAATCGATTTTCATATTGAGTTACCGATTTAATAATCGTAATACGATTATTTCGAATATATATAATTATCACAATATGAGAGTCTAAAATAATTGAATTCGAAGATAAGATTGAATCAAAATGATTCAGATGATCAATATAAATTGCATTGGCTATTAACGATAATAATAATAATTTATTATCGAAGAAATTATTTGTTTCTGAATTTAAATTATATTATATCGATTTAATACGGTTATTTTATATATACGTTCATATTAAATTTCAAAATCTATTCTATTGAGTTCAGAATACCGTTATAACGTTGAAATGTCAGTTATGTTAAAATAAGGGTTCACGATTTCAAGTTATGAACCTTGAAATGTTTTAATGAATAAAATCAAAATTAAATCATATTAATTAGAAAATCAAAACCAAATCACATTAAAAATACCAGTATTTAACCTACCCAAACCTATCCCCTAATATGGTACCTTGTGCAGACCTTATTCCTTAATACCTAAGTATACATCGTCTATAAAATCGCACTCTTCTTCTTTGATTTCTCTTCTGGAAAACGAGATTTCCAAACTAGAATGGTCAAAAACTTTGAATGGCTATTCCATCTTTCACAATATACCAGTAATAAGGCCAAGCCATGTTTTTTTCATTCCTCAATTCGAAACCGCAAAGCCTCAAATTTAAGTCGCTTTCCTCTTCGATTAAAATAAACCAGATAAAGCCCTATAACTTCAAAAATCAAAATAGAACACAGAAGAAAAACTGGTTGAGGAAATCATAAAATTGCGATGCTCTATCATGTGGAATGGGTTTGGGATACGTGCGACTTCGATTGGGGGTGAAGCTCGACTGTCAACAAGCTGTTTGGTTTCATTCGATTTCGATATGAGGTGCGACATTTGATCTTGGGAGGGTGAGTTAGGTTTGGCACGCAGGCGAGATTAGTGATGCCGGAGGTCGATGTGATGGTGTGGTTGGAATCTGGTACGAAGGCGAGGCGTGTAGAGGTACAAGGAGGCGAGGTCGCGATTTTGAAGAAGACGTCAAGCTGGATGGGGGAACAGCTGATGCTGTGATTTGAATTTGGGGTTGACTGAGGGAATCGAATTTGAGATGAGATGAACTGGAAGGTCGAGACTTTGGTTTGGGCTTCAACAGTAAGGCAACGGGGCTGTAGATTTTGGTGGTGAACTCGGTAGTGAGCTGCTAAGGTTCGATGAATTTATATGAAGTGAAATGAAGGGTGGATTGATTTGGGATAGTGGTGCTCGATTGCTACTGTTGTATACATTGAGAGATGTTGTGCAGAAAAAAAAAAGCAGCATGGGCAGTGTTGATGTTTAAATAGGAGAAGTTAGATCGGTTTAGACATGGATATATATGGTTATAGTGTTGCAGCCTCTATCCTTTTAAGGAATAAGACGAAATGTTCAAAATGGTGATTAAAAAGGTAATTATTTCAATTTAGTAATTAAATTTATAGTTAAAATTAAATTGTTCGATGGCATATTTAATAAATGTCATATTTAACATATACGATATTGTAACGAATGGAATCAATCAAGAAACTCCTAGCTACAGATTACATAAGCTGGAAATAAATTTGGAATCAGGATCGCCAAATAAAATCATGGTGAGTAATTCACACAGAAATTTTTTTAAATTTATTTTTATCATTAAAAATATATTGTTGGATGCATTTATAAATTGTTTATTTGTTGTTGCTATTATATACATATATATTAGTCATTTAGGCTTGGTGGTTGGGGCTATATTATATATATATTGGTGGTTGGATATTTCGCATAGTACCATTAGCAGATGCCTGCAGTATCTTTGCGGATGACCCTATGCGCACTGCAATATGATAGTGGATGACCTTCTATACCGCTATATTCTGAATTAAAGCGGGATGGGTATTATTTATGTTGGCTAACGTCTATGGATGCAGGAAAACAGGTTGGAGGGATCCAAATGGATTCCTCAAAATTTATTATTGTTTGTTTTCATATATATATTTATGTATATATATACAAGTTATCATATATGATGTGTTAGAAAACCTGTGATTGATAATTGGATGTTTTGGATGTTTAAATATTATTGGGCCTAAATGTTGATATATAAAATTACCATGAAAGGTGATTTTGTGATTTAAAAGGGGAAATATATTTTCCTAAAAATAGAATTTTAATTTCGAATGGGCTAAGAAATATTAACTTGTTTTAAATAATAAAAACAAGTAAAGAAATTTATAAACGATGTTCATTAATAAAATGGAATGATTTTCACTGGATAAAGGAGGGAATTTGAAACGACCCAAACTCGCCCTTACGGGAAAGCCTGGATTGAGTTGAGAACATGATAAATCAAAACACAAATAGAAGAACATTCCATTGTTTATTAAAATAATTTACATCAGAGTACACGAATATAACAAAGTATGAATAATTAATATACATTAGAAAAATATCAGAGACTTAAATTACAATGCAGCAGAAAAATAATACATAACACAACTGAAAGAAATACATGGATACAAATCGTTCCGAATATAGCACTAGCTGTCAATCCAGGATCATGTGAATATAATATCTGCAAAACCGAAACTACTTGCTGCCCGTATGGAAAATAAGGGCACCCAGAGTTTAGGTTAAACCAATAAACTCTAGGTCAGTCATGTGACTGGTGTAAGAACTAAAACAGTTATTTAAAACTTTACTTTAAAATTAGGAAAATCAAGGGTCCACGCCGTATAACACGGAACGGGTTTCCTCCCAAGAATACCAGTGCAAATAAAAAAATAGCGCAATGTTTTTTGGGAATAATGAAGCTATTATAAGACTCAGGTCCCATCAATAATGCAACGCAAGCCGGAGGATAGAGTTTTACCTTATAATAGCCAAACAGTCTTGGTACGTTTTAAACAAATCATTTTGATGCTACTATAAGTGTATAGTGTATAAAACAACATCAAACTTCAAATATAAATGTATCAATCATAGACGGCATAATATCCCATGCTACTATGTCGCCTTACTAGTTCTGCAATTAAAACCGCACCATGTCGTATTGGAAGTTGGATTTCCATCATGAACCAAGGCAAGGGATCGTCCTTACCGAATTCGAGACAATCTAGCCTACCATATCTCAGCCTACAGCCGCAACTGCACCTAGGAGCCACAGGGCTGGTCCTCTCTTACGTTTGAGGATTATAACTCCTGAAAAATGAGTTCCCCTGCACTATAGGGCGTAATGGTCAGTATGTCGACCATATCATCCATCGGCCCCGTAGTGACCGATATATCCGAGGCGCCTCGCTTTCCAACAACCACATAAGTAAAATGTATGGGATCCATACCATGAAACTACTCCTAGTTAGAAAGAAATACACGTTCTCCTTGGATCCTTCATTCCGTTTCTGGTTCATACCGGGGAGTGAAGCTCGTGAATTAACGCTATACACAAAGCTATGCTATTTAAAGCCATGCTTTGATCATCAACCACAAGACTCTGCTTTTCAACAGAAGCCTTGATCATTTGCATCTTAGCATGCCACACAAGCAATTCACGCCATGCGACTGATGTCTATCGATATATAACCTCTGAGCTCGTAGGTCTTAGAGAAGGGTGTTAAGCAAGAGAATAAATTCTCCGCCACCAAACAGATATATATTTAATAGAAATCAATCAACATAGAATAAAATCCAATGTCAGATACACATCCATTTGCAAGTTCGTTCTGGGTCTGAATGAAACATGAGGCACCTTATTCCTCGTCCCGTATGTCTAATACAGGAGATAGGTCCTCGCATATCCGGTCGATCTCCAGGTACGTCTGGACGATCACCACTTATTACCTTGTCTTGGGTGTATAGCCCAATCAAGACATCAGTAATCATACAAACGATGTGAATATCTCCGGTCTTCAACCACCGTCTTCATCGTCGACTTATCGTCGAATCAGTTATTCAGAATGGGTATAAACCCGACCTTTCCTAATAACCCGCGTATATTATAATCTAGTGATATAAACACACAACTTACGCCTCATTCCAATTCAGAATATTCTTTTAGCCAAATATTCTTTTCACAATTTAAACCAAATTAAGCTTTTCCAAACTAGTCGGGATTAGCGAACTTTACCAAAGTAATCATTTATTATATTTCCCAATCCCAGCCTATTCATCCCATGGAGCAAAACTGGTAATACTCCATATCTAACACCACGGTGTTATCGGTAAATTTAATTACCATTTCACGTTCAAATCTAATTAAAGATTTAACTATCGCTTGGAGCAAAACTGGTGATACTCCATTCTCGATCATTTCCCGAATTTATAATTTAAATTATCACATTCTCATTTCAATCTAATTAAAGATTCATTAAAACTTCACTTAGCTTTAATCTTCCCAAAAACCAATATTAATGATTATTTAACTTTGGGAAATCAAACATGTCGGATCAACAATCTACACTGTACCATTGATTTATGCCTATATATAACCTCTAAGCTCGTACGTCTTAGAGAAGGGTGTTAAGCAAGAGAATAAATTCTCCGCTACCAAACAGATATATATTTAGCAGAGATCAACGAATACGGTATAAAGGAATCAATGTCAGACATGTAATCCTGTCTTTAACTGGGTTAAAGAACAAATGTCATTTAAAACACAGTTCACGATAAACCCAAAATCACATTCCATTAATTATGGAATCTTCATGAAAAACAGATCAATATATAATCGATATTAATTTTTGTATCCGACTAATATTATAAATGGAATAACGACAAAGCCTTTTAAATTCCATATATATTAACAGTCTTCCTCCACAGAAGATCACTTCGATTATTACCAAATCGAATTCCATTCAATTCCAATTTAATATATTAAATTTGAAAACTTTACTTTGGAAAATCTCCATTAAATCTTAATAAAAGATTTAAAAATTCCAAATCACATTTCACTGTTTATCTGGTTAAAGAACAAGTGTTATTTAAAACACAGTTCATGATAAACCCAAAAATCCAATTTCAATTCAATTCCAATTAAATATTAATTAATTGGAAAACTCTAATAATCTTAATTAAAAGATTTATTCTTCTCACAACTGGGTTTAAGAATAGTGTCATTTAAGACACCGTTCACGACAAACCTAAAATCCAATTCTTTTATTCAATTCCAATTAAATATTAGTTGATTAGAAAACTTCACTAAATTTTAATTAAAAGATTTATTCTTTTCTCAACTGGGTTTAAGAACAGTGTTATTTAAGACACCGTTCACGACAAACCCAAAATCCAATTCTTTTACTCAATTCATATTAAATATTAATTGATTGGAAAACTTCGCTAAATCTTAATTAAAAGATTTATTCTTTTCTCAACTGGATTTAAGAACAGTGTTATTTAAGACACTGTTCACGACAAACCCAAAATCCAAATTTGATACTAAATACAAGGCACATAATAGAAATTATATCGGCTTATATTCAACATCAAATTCCGAAAGTAACGGATATCGTATTAGGAATAACGATATCTATATCTTCCAAATTCCCATAACCAATTCCGTATAACCATGAAATCCAATACAGAAATATTCTAAAGATTATTTCCATTCCAAATCCATTTCAATTTGTTCATTGGAAATTTCTGGTTATATTAAAACCATTTACAAATCCAATTTATTTTATTTAAAAATTATTGGATTTCAAATCTAGTTAATAACTAGTTCATTTTGATAAAAATATATTTTTATCTTTACAAATATGGAATTTTTCATGCCAGTTATTCCAAATCATTTATTATGATTTTACACAAATTATTAATATTTTTAATAATTTTATAAGGCCCTTTCAGTCAAATCCATAAACGGTCATCGAACTACACTTACAACGACCTTTTCCAAATTTGATCTGGACATAATTCCAAATCCAACCGTTAGATTTCAAAGCTCTTTTTGATACGATCCAATGGTTCTGGCTTTAGGAGAATCCGACGGTCGGATCTCCCGTAACATCAATTCAAAGTCAATGGTCGAAATTCGCGAACAGTCGCGGCACGGCGCATTCTATTCAGGCCATTAAATATATATAATATAAATATTATATATATACCATCGATTTCCATTTAAAACGTATTTTATAAATCGTTTATAAATTCTTTTTAAAACGATTACCACTTTTATTTCAATTTTAAATCAAAATTTAATATTCCTTATCATTATAATATTTAAATGATAATATTTTCAAAATATCTGATTTTGAAATCATTTCCTTTTCGATATTCATTACAAAATGAATAAAATTGATATAAATACCGTTCGCGTTAAAATGGTGTATATCTGATCAATACAGCTTCACATTTTTCAATATTTTTGTGTCCATCCCAAATCGGACATCAAAATCATATTTTAATCCTTTACAGAATATTAATTTAAAATATTTGTAATTTTAAAACATTCTTGGTTTCAATCAAAGGTGTCGGGTGCTACTAAGCACCGTCTACATCATAGTATATATTTAACTGTAAACAAAATTAGAGTGAGAAGTTCTCACCTTTGGTTTCCACTTCGTCATTCTTTAGCGCACGATTTGGATTCCGTTCTGCTTCCCGTTAGTTCCATCGCAATCTGTTTCACACGATTTTTATATTAAAAATCTCATTTTTATTTCAACGCTATATAGATAAAAATCACATTTTTATTATTATTCTATCTGTATAAAAATCACATTTTTATGATGCTACTACATATATAAAAATCATATTTTTATTTCATAACCATATGCTTAAAAATCATATTTTTATTTCATTGTTATGTATATATAAATTATATTTTTATATTGCTATTCATATAATAAAAATCATATTTTTATATTTCTAGAAATATTTTCATGACATGCACTAATTAAAAATCATATTTTAACGTGCCAAAAATATTTTCTTCCTATAATAAAAATCCTATTTTTAACTAACTAAAAATGACATTTTTACATAACTAAAAATCATAACTTTATGTAATTAAAAATCATAACTTTATATAAATAAAAAAATCACATCTTTATATAATTAAAAATCATATTTTTATACATGGTTATATAAATACAAATCATATTTTTATTAAGACTATATATATAATAAAAACTCATTTTAATTCTAATGTGATACATAGAAAAAATCTCATTTTTATTTATATAAATGAATAAAAATAAATGTAAAAGCTCACTAGGGGTGCTGGGTGGCGGAGGAAGGTGGTTGTAGGCGGTGGGGGTCCGGCCAGAGGCGCGACGACGGTCTGGTGGTGCTCAGGGGCGGTTTCCGGCGGTTTTAGGGTTTTGCATGGGTTTTAAATTAAAGGAGGAGGAGGACGGCCTGAGGCGTGGGGGACGGCGGAGGGGAGGTCGGCTCGGCGGCGGGTTGCTCCGGCGTGGGCGGCGTGGACGGAGGCGGGCTGGAGATGCGGTGGGAGGCTGCGTTTTTGTTTCCTTTTTTTCTTTTTCTCAGATCGGGTTTTGAAGATGGGAGATAATGGGAGGGTTGACTCCCCTTTACCTATATATAATATTTATATATTTAATTAATTTATTTTCAAGAACTAACTTTTTCATTCAATCTCCAATTCAAACCTAACGACTGTCGCCCCTAGCTAATCACCCCCATTTCGAACACAATGAGATATGTTTCGCAAGCCAATTTGACTGTTTCGTTTAGTTTTCGCTGAAATTAAAATATAAATCTATATATCGAATTTTGAACATACATTTCAATTTACGGGGGCTACATACTGACTCCAAAAATTACAGAAAAATTATTCTAGCTATGTTTTGATGATACGGTCCTAACAAAACTAATTTTGTCAAATTTGAAGTCCGTTTGAAAAACAGTCATTTTCCAGTCGATTAAATTCAAACTGAAATTACCAAACACGTATAAATCCACCACGTTCACATATTAATTCCAAAAATTATGAAAATTGGAATCTAGCAATAATTTGATATTCCGGATCCAACAAAAGTGGTTTCGTCGAAAATGGAGTTTGTTTGCAAAATGGCTATATTTAAGGGCAATATATTATATTAAATTCCATAGCGACTATTTCAAATTTTAAACTGGATATAACTTTTTATTTTCGTTATGTAATCTGAAATTTTCACATTCACTAGAAAGATATAATTAAACAGATTCAAATATTTCTGGTTTTACTGAAATCCGATTTATTTCGAATCATGTACATTCAATTGAAATTTGAAATAAATTTTCAAACTGCCGTGCCATTTCAAGTTCGTTATATAATTAAAATAAATTTATTCATTCTAACTTCGTTTAAAATAAATTTTAAATCGTTATTATTTAAAATAAATCATTATAAATATTCAAAATCCATAAAAATAGTTAAAATAAAAAAAATTAAAATGGTTCTGAAAATCCGGGTTGTTACAATCTCCCCCACTTAAAATCTTTTCGTCCTCGAAAAGGAACGGAGCTGAAAGTTGTTTAACTAACCAACTCAACTTTCATTCTTCAACTTTTCAGTTTCTAAGAATTTTCTAATTCTTTAAAAATTTGGCTAAACAACCTAAATTCTCGAAAAAATTCGCCATAACCTCCTTTGTACGGGGAGACCTTTAAAACTGCAACTAGCCTCACAGGGCCCTCACCAATCCAAAAGAAAAAGCAAAGTGGCTAGCCAATTGGCTCATAAAATCATCAAACCCAAGAAATACAGTAAACATGTACCTATTTGTCGGACATACAATTTTATTCCTCTTCTTAGCTTCCTTGCTATGACCTATTCACACATATACATGTACCTGTATGCGATTCCAAACAATTTTCAATTCAATTCAATATTTGATTCAATTTGGCTAAATTTATCATTTCAATATTTTAGTTAGTTGGATTAATAATCAAACATCTCAGCCAGCAATCAATTCATTATCTAGCTTTTCGAATGCATAACTTTAATATATATATTCAAAATCATGTTTTTAATGCCAATTCACAACAATAACCCTATCTAAATTTTGGTTCTCATACCAGTCAATTGGAAATATTTAGAAATCCCTTTCGAAACTCAAACATAAACTCTGATGATGAGTACTCAATCATCAGAATCATCTTCGGGCTACTAGAGTGTGATTTTATATCTACCCAGTATATTTTAGACTTCGAATATACGTTTATGACGCGTATATGAAAAATCTCATATACTCGATTGTCCAAAATAAAATAAAATAATATACTCAAATACGTATAATTAGACTAAATTTTCAAAACAAAATTTGTTTTCATTTTTGTTTTAAAAATAACACTCTTCCAACTCATTCTAGGATACTACTGATCCCATCTCTAACGAGTCATTCTCACTGGATATTGCTAACCTAATCTCTGATGAATTCTTTCGTTTGGTTCTAATGTGCCTTGTTCTCGAGCTTTGTAAACCAAATCTCTGATACCAAAATGAAACGACCCAAACTCGCCCTTACGGGAAAGCACAGATTGAGTTGAGAACACGACAAATCAGAAAAAAAATAGAAGAACATTCCATTGTATATTACAACAATTTACATCAGAGTACAAGAATATAACAGAGTATGAACAATTAATATACATTAGGAAAATACCAGAGATTTAAATTACAATGCAGCGGAAAAGCAATACATAACACAACTGAAAGAAATACACAAATATAGAGCATTCTGAATATAGATCCAGCTGTAAATCCAGGATCCTGTGAATATAATATCTACAAAACCGAAACTACTAGCTGCCCATGTGGAAAATAGAGGCAACCAGAGTTTAGGTTAAAACAATAAACTCTGGGTCAGTAATGTGACCGGTGTGAGAATTAAAACCGTTATTTAAAACTTTACTTTAAAATTGAGTAAATCACGGGACCATGCCGTATAACACGGAACGGGTTTCCTCCCAAGAATACTAGTGCATATAACAAACAGCGCAATGCTTTTTGGGAAAAATGAAGCTATTATAAGACTTAGGTCCCATCACACAATGCAACGCAAGCCGGAGGATAGAGTTTTACCTTATAATAGCCATACAAGCTTGGTACGTTTAAAACAAATCATTTTGATACTATTATAAGCGTATAGTGTATAAAACAACTTCAAATATAAATGTATCAAACATAAACAACATAGTATCTCATGCTACTATGTCGCCTTACTAGTTCTGCAATTAAAACTGCACGATGTTGTATAGGAAGTTGGATTTCCATCATGAACCAAGGCAAGGGATCGTCCTTACCGAATTCGAGACAATCTAGCCTACCATGTGTCAGCCTACAGCCGCAACTGCACCAAGGAGCCACAGGGCCGGTCCTCTCTTACGTTTGAGGATTATAACTCCTAAAAAATGCGTTGCCCTGCCCTATGGGGGCGTAATGGTCACTATGTCGACCATATCATCCATCGGCCCCGTAGTGACCGATATATTCGAGGCACCTCGCTTTCCAATAACCATATAAGTAAAATATTTGGGCTGCATACCATGACACCACTCCTAGCCAGACAGAAACGCACGTTCTTCCTAGATCCTTCATCCTGTTTTTGGTTCACACCGGGGAGTGAAGCTCGCGAATTAACGCTATACACAAAGCTATGCTATTTAAAGCCATGCTTTGATCATCAACCACAAGACTATGCTTTTCAACAAAAGCCTTGATCTTTTGCATCTCAGCATGCCACACAGGCAATTCACGCCATGCAACTGATGTCTATCGATATATAACCTCTGAGCTCGTATGTCTCAGAGATGGGTGTTAAGCAAGAGAATAAATTCTCCTCCACCAAACAGATATATATTTAATAGAGATCAATCAACACAGAATAAAATCCAATGTCAGACACACATCCATTTACAAGTTCGTTCTGGGTCTGAAGGAGATCGGAGGCGCCTTATTCCTCGTCCCATATGTCCAATATAGGAGATAGGTCCTCGCATATCCGGTCGATCTCCAGGTATGTCTGGACGATCACCACTTATTACCTTGTCTTGGGTGTATAGCCCAATCAAGACATCAATAATCATCCAAACGATGTGAAGATCTCCGTTCTTCAACCACCATCTTCATCGTCGGCTTATCGTCGAATCAGTTATTCAGAATGGGTATAAACCCGGCCTTTTCGAATAACCCGCATATATTATAATCAAGTGATATAAACACACTGAAACGACCCGAAATCCCCCTTACGGGAAATCACGGATTGCTTTGAGGACAAGACGAATCAGAACACTAACAGAAGAACATTTCATTGTTAATTACAACAATTCCATCAGAATACAAGAATATACAGAGTATAAATCAATATTACACATTCATTAAATATCAGAGATTACAATACATTTCATGGCAGCGGAAAATAATACAACATACAACTGAAGGAGATACACGGATACAAAGCTTTCTGGATATCATTCCAGCTGTAAACCAGGATCCTGTGAATATAAGTCTGCAAAACCAAAACTACTAGCTGCCCGTGTCGAAAATAAGGGCACCCAGAGTTTAGGTTAAAACAATAAACTCCAGGTCAGTCTTGTGACTGGTGTGAGAACTAAAACAGTTATTAATCTTTATTTCAATGTTAAGTAAAACAAGGGACCACGCCGTATAACACGGAACGGGTTTCCTCCCAAGAATACCAGTGCATAAAACAACAGCGCGATACTAAATAAAGAACAATGAAGCTGTTATAAGACCCAGGTCCCATCACACAATGCAACACAAGCCGGAGGATAGGGTTTTACCATATAATAGCCAAAGAATACTTGATACACTAAATTTCATCTTTTATTATTACTATAAGTGAAGAAAACAACTTCAAATATAAATGTATCAATCATAGGCGGCATGGGTATCATATATCATGTCGCCATACTAGTTCTACAATTAAAACCGCAAAATCACGTATTTGGAAATTGGATTTCCATCTGTGAACCGAGGAAAAAGATAGTCCTCACTGATTCGGGAGTCTCTAGCCCGCCCCTCAGGACCCAGACTCAGGTGGGCCCTTGGATCGTTAGGGCCGGTCCACCGATGTGGATTAAAATGCCTGAACACTGCGTTTCCCCGCCCTTTGGGGTGTAAATGAGTCCTATGACTCCATCGACTCCACATAGTCACCGATATTTCCGAGGCGCCTCGCAACAGCAACAACCACACAGGTGAAAATAATATAAAGGTCAAGGCTGGTAGGTCACTAACACCACCCTAGCTAGAAGGAAACGCATGCCCTCTTTGAGGTCCACTCCCGTTTTTGGTTCACAACCGGGGTGTGAGGCTCGCGAATTAACGCTACACAAAGCTATGCCACCCAGGCGGTGCTTTAATCATTAACCACAAGACTCTGCTTTTCAACAGAAGCCTTGATCATTTGCATCTTAGCATGCTACACAGGCAAACCACTCCATGCAACCGATATCCATCAATCACACAAAATGATATCCAATGTTAGACACACGGTCCATTTACAAGTCCGTTCTGGGTCTGAACGAAACCGGAGGCACCTTGTACCTCGCACATCCATCGATCTCCAAGTACGTCTGGACGGTCACCAACTGATTCCCTCCTCTTGGGTGTACAGCCTAATCAAGATCATCAGTAATTATCCAAACGATGTGAAGACCTCCACTCTTCGACCACCGTCTTCATCCTCGACACCACGTCGAATCAGTTATTCAGAATGGGATAAACTCGATCTTTCTGAATAACTCGCGTATATAATAAATAAGTGTTACACAAACACAACATACCCCTCATTCCAATTCAGAATATTCTTTTATTCAAATACTCTTACACTTTGGGAAAGGTTCCCATTAATTTTATCAAAGATAAATTCTTTAAATTTATTCTTTAATCTTCTTTTGAATATCAATTCAAACTAGTCGGGATTAGCGAACCACACCGAAGTAATCATCTATTTTAATTTTCCAATCCCAACCTATTCATCCCATAAAGTAAAATTGGTAATACTTCATATCTAACACCACGGTATTATTGGTAAATTCAATTACCATTTCACGTTCAAATCTAATTAAATATTTAACTATCGCCTGGAGCAAAACTGGTGATACTCCATTCTCGATCATTTCAATCTAATTAAAGATTCATTAAAACTCCACTTGGTTTTAATCTTCCTAAAAATCAATATTAATGATTGTTTAACTTGGGAAATCATATCCTGTCTCTAACTGGGTTAAAGAACCAATGTCATTTAAAACACGGTTCACGATAAACCCAAAATCACATTCTATTCCATCAGCCTTTAGCCGTAAATTAGCAAGTGAACAATTCCCTAAGTATTAACCCGAAGGCCGAAACCAACATCAGATCAATAACCAAGAAACTATTCAACTTAACAAATCTCCAGTTAGTTTCTGATTTTCTTAATTCCGTTGGGTCTAAGAACAGTATTATTAAAGATACCATTCACGACAAACCCAAATCTCATTTGATATTAAATACAAGGCTCTGAATAGAAAATATATCGGCTTATATTCAATATCAAATTCTACGACCAACAAATACCGTATTGGAAATAACGATATAAATATCTTACAAATTTCCATAACAATATCTATATAATCACAAAATCCAACATCGAAATATTCCAAAGACAATTTTGATTCAAATCCATTCCAAATCAATTATTGGAAATTCTAGTTACTTTTAAAACCCTTTCAAATCCAATTTATTTATTTTAAAAATAAATGAAATATAATTCTAGTTCAAAACTAGTTCAATTCGATAAAAATCTATTTTTATCTTTTCAAATATGGAATTTTTCATCTCAATTCTTTCCAAATCATTTCTTATGATTCTACACAAATTATTACTATTTTTAATAATTTTATCAAGGCCCGTACAGTCGATTTCCATCAACGGCCATCGAACTGCACTTAAAGCGACCTTTTCCAAATTTGGTTTGGACATGATTCCAAATCCAACCGTTAAATTTCTAATTTCTAATATTCGTTAGAAATCTCTTTTCGATACGAACCCAACGGTTCCGGTTTTAGGAGAATCCGACGGTCAGATCCCCCGAAACGTCAATTTGAAGTCAATGGTCGAAATTCGCGAACTGCCACAGCGCGGCGCGTTCTATTCAGGCCATTATATATATAATATATATTATATGTATTTCGTCGATTTCCTTTCAAAACGTATTTTATAAATCGTTTTAAATTCGTTTTCAAAACGATTTCAACTTCCTATTCAATTTCTAATCAAAATTGAATATTCCATATCATCGATATATATATGATAATATTTTCAAAACGTTATATTTTGAAATCACTTCCTTTTCTATATTCATTATAAAAACGAATATGATCGATATAAATATCGTTCGCGTTAAATTGGCGCATATCTAATCAACACGGCTTTATATTTTTCAATTACTACATTATTCTATTCAACACATGACTATTTTCTTCAACACATGAATATTCTCAACACATGAGTGTTGTCAACACATGACTATTTTGTTATTTTATATATTTGATAAAATTTTGTTTTATATCCTTTAATTCTTAATCAGACTCTAACCGTAAATCAGTAAGAGAACGATTCCCGAAATATTAACCACGAAGGCCGAAACCAACATCAGATCAATACCCAGGAAACCATTCAACTTAACTCGCTTCCAGTTAGTTTCTAATTTTATATATGATAAAGATGTAAATTTTATTGTTTAAAGATTTTACTCAACACATGAATATTTTCAACACATGAATGGTTTCAACACATGAATATTCTCAACACATGAGTATTGTCAACACATTACTATTTTGTTTATTCAACACATGAATATAATTTATTTTCTAAATTGGAACGAGACCCACTCAATTACCATATAATATTATTTATATGGATTCCATACAACACATGTATATAATAGCAATGATAAATAATCAACCATCATCCAGAGTGCATTCTACACTGTATAAGCATCAAATATAAATATTCAACGCTTATAACAGCCTGTCAATCAATCGATCGACATACAGCTAATTCTTGGGATTAGTGTATGTCCAATTTCATCCCAACACCCGTATGGGGTTTCAAACAATCAAACATAGATTTTATTTGTGCAGTTGGCCGATGTGTAAAATTTATCGTCCCAATCAATATCAGTCAAGTCGGTGTACATAAACAAATCGTTCGATTTGTAAATGAATATTTATTTTATTTCAACACATGAATATATATTTGATTTCAACACATGAATATATATTTGATTTCAACACATGAATATTTTATTCTATTCAACACATGAATATATATTTTATTCCAACACATGAATATTTTATTTTATTCAACACATGAATATTTTATTCTATTCAACACATGAATATATACTTTATTCAACACATGAATATTATTCTATTCTACATCACACTCAATTTTCACACAAACAAATCAATCCAAACACAATCAAACAAACAAGTCGTCCATGGTCTGTGGACGACGCGGAAATAGTTCATATATGCAGTTATAAAATAAATAACTGTATATAAAGAAATTTCAGTGAGGAGTTCTCACCTTTGGGTTCCACTCCTCCATTATCTATTTCTGAACGGTATGGATTCTGTTGTTACCATCGCTACCTTTTCCCGCTGTTCACATTAAAAATCACATTTTTACAATGGCATTTCATATATATAAATCATATATTTATCCTATCGCTACATATACAAAGATCAAATTTTTACTATCTATATAATATAAAAATCTTATTTTTTTATCGTTACTTCATATATATAAAAATCGAATTTTTATATAAAAATCGAATTTTTATATAAAAATCGAATTTTTATCGTTACTTCATATATATAAAAATCGAATTTTTATCGTTACTTCATATATATAAAAATCGAATTTTTATATTCACTACCTTTTAAAAATCATACTTTTATTCAAACAAAAATCATATTTTTATTCAAAAAAAATCATATTTTTATTCAAACAAAAATCATAGCTTTAATCAAATAAAAATCAAATCCTTTCTTACATTAAAATTCTAATCTCCTTCTTTTCAGAAATCTAACCTTTTTCTTTATTAAATAAAAATCTCATTTTTATTTGGTTACTTTATAAATAAATAAATAAAATCTAATTTTTACTACATTGAAAATCACTTCTTTCTTATAAAAAAAATCTATAAAAACTGAAAAGAATATTAAATAATAAATTCATGAAACTCATTGTTTTTTTTTGAATCATTGAGATCGGATCCAAGGCTGCACCTTTCTTTTCCTGAAACTCGCTCCAGGCATCGGCCTTTCGAACTGAACCATCGCTGCATAGGGCTCACCACCTTTCGCCATTCCAAACACCGGCCATCGATCTGAGGGGGGGTCATCGCGTCGGCTCAGGAGGAGGTGGCATCAGGTCAGGGACCAGGGGCGGCGGAAGTCGGGAAGTGGCGGATCTCGTGGGTTTGGGGGTAGTTTGGTCTAGGTGATTCACGCACGAGAGAGGAGGAAGAAGGGAAGAGGAGGCAAGGGGACGCTGGCTCGAGCGGCGGAGGAGGTTTGGGCATCGACGGCGACTCGAGATCGGAGGGGGGGGGGTAGGAGGACCATAGCGATTACTATATTCGAGGGGGGGGGGTTTCAATCTGAAGGAAATATAAGGGGAGGAGGTTTTTATAAAAGTTTTTATATTATTTTTCAAAAAGTAACTTTTTATTTCAAACACCAAATCGGACCTAACCACTGTCGTCCCTAGCGTAATACCCCCATTCCGAACACAATGGGATATGTATCGTAAGCTGATTCGATCATTTCGACCAGTTTCCGTCCAAATCAAAATATATATCTATATATTGATTTTGAACGCGCATTTCAATTTACCGAGGCCACATACGGACTCTAAAAATTCCCAAAAAATGTTTTCTAGCTTCGTATTGACGATACAGTCCTAAAAAAACTAATTTCGTCAAATTCCGAGACCGTGTGAAAAATGGCCATTTTTAGGTCGATCGAAATTAACTGAAACTGTCAAAACACGTTTTCTTCTGCCGCGCTCACATATTGATTCAGAAAATTATGAATTTTGGAATCTAGCAATAACTTGACATCACGGATCCAACAAAAGTGGTTTCATCGAAAACAGAGGTCGTTTGCAAAATTTCCATTTTTAAGGGCCAGAATTCCATAACGACTATTCTGAAGTTTCATCTGGGCATAACTTTTGATTCCTGCTATGAAATTTCGATTTTTCGGATTCCTTGGAAATATATTCTCTATTAGATTCTAATATTTTTGGTTTCACTAAAATCCGGCTTATTTTGAATCATGTACGTTCATTTGAATTTTGAAATCGAATTTTCAAACTACCGCGCCATTTTCAATTACTTTTATAATTAAAAATAATTATTTATATTCTAACGACAATTCATATAAATATATACGTTATAATTCTATTCAAAATAAATATCTCGCCATCATCATTTAAAATAATCCATTTTAAATATTCAAAATTCATCAAAATTGCCAAAATAAAAATTTTAAATTGGCTCAGATTTCCGGGTTATTACAATCTCCCCCCACTTAAAACTTTTCATCCCCGAAAAGGAGCGAAACTGAAAGTTGTTTAACTAATCATCTCAACTTTCACTATTTTCATTACGGCTTAAGTTCTTCAACTTTTCAGTTTCTAAGAACTTTTCAATTTTTTCAAAAATTTGGCTAACACCCTAAATTTTTGAAAAATATCGCCATAACCTCCCCTATACCGGGAGCTTCGGGATATTTCAAATAGCCTCCTATGGCCCTCACTAATCCAAAAAGAAAGAGAAACAGCCAAGCGGCTAGCCAATCGGCTCATAAAATCATCAAAATCCCAAGAAATACAATAAACATGTACCTATTTATCGGGCAAACAATTTTATTCCTCTTCTCTAGCCTTCTTGCTATGACCTGTTCAATGTAAGTACATGTACAAGCATGCAAATGCGATAAATTTTAAATACAACTCACTATTTAGTTCAATTTGGCTAAATGGTTCAAATTTTAATTAATCAACCAATAATCAAACAACACAATCAGCAATCAATTAGTTGATTAGCTTTTTAAATTCATAACTTTGATACATAGTCCAAAAATCAGATTTTTGATGCCAAATCACAACAATAGACCCTATCTAGTTTTGGTTCTCACACCAGTCAATGGAAATATATAAACATCCCACTTTCGAAAATCGAACACATATACTGATGATACTATAGTAATCATCAGGATCGTCTCTGGGCGACTACAGTGTGATTCTATATCTATCCAGTATATTAAAACTTCGAATATACATGGATCAGAAGTATACGCAAGATCTTTATATACTTGATTGTCCAAATCAATATAAAATAAATAATCAAATACGAATAATTGATTTAAATTTTCAAAACAAAAATTGTTTTCATTTTAAAAATATACTCTTCACACTCGTTCTAGGATACTACTGATCCCATCTCTAACGAGTCATTCTTATTAGATATTACTAATCCAATCTCTGATGAATTCTTTTGTATGGTTCTAACGTGTCTTATTCTCGAGCTTTGTAAACCAAAGATCTGATACCACGATATAACGACCCGAAATCCCCCTTACGGGAAATCACAGAATGCTTTGAGGACAAGATGAATCAGAACACAAACGGAAGAACATTTCATTGTTAATTACAACAATTCCATCAGAATACAAGAATATACAGAGTATAAATCAATATTACACATTCACTAAATATCAGAGATTACAATACATTTCATAGCAGTGGAAAATAATACAACATACAATTGAAGGAGATACAAGGATACAAATCTTTCCGGATATCATTCCAGCTGTAAACCAGGATCCTGTGAATATAAATATGCAAAACCAAAACTACTAGCTGCCCGTGTCGAAAATAAGGGCACCCAGAGTTTAGGTTAAAACAATAAACTCCAGGTAAGTCTTGTGACTGGTGTGAGAACTGAAACAGTTATTAATCTTTATTTTAAAGTTAGGTAAAACAAGGGACCACGCCGTATAACACGGAACGGGTTTCCTTCCAAGAATACCAGTTCATAAAACAACAACGCGATGCTAAATAAAGAACAATGAAGCTATTATAAGACCCAGGTCCCATCACACAATGCAACACAAGCCGGAGGATAGGGTTTAACCTTATAATAGCCAAAGAATGCTTCATACACTAAATTTCATCTTTTATTATTACTATAAGTGAAGAAAACAACTTCAAGTATAAATGTATCAATCATAGGCGACATGTGTACCATATATCATGTCGCCATACTAGTTCTACAATTAAAACCGCAAAATCACGTATTTGGAAATTGGATTTCCATCTGTGAACCGAGGCAAAATATAGTCCTCACCGATTCGAGAGCCTCTAGCCCACCCCTCAGGACCCAGACTCAGGTGGGCCCTTGGATCGTCAGGGACGGTCCACCGATGTGGAGTAAAATGCCTGAACACTGCATTTCCCCGCCCTTTGGGGCGTAAATGAGTCCTATGACTCCATCAGCTCCACATAGTCACCGATACATCCGAGGTGCCTCGCAACAGCAACAACCACACAGGTGAAAATAATATAAATGTCAGGGCTGGTGGGTCACTGACAACAACCTAGCTAGAAGGAAATACATGCCCTTCCTGAGGTCCACTCCCATTTTTGGTTCACAACCGGGGTGTGAGGCTCGTGAATTAACGCTACACAAAGCTATGCCACACAGGCGGTGCTTTGATCATCAACCACAAGACTCTGCTTTTCAACAAAAGCCTTGATCATTTGCATCTTAGCATGCCACACAGGCAAACCACTCCATGCGACTGATATCCATCAATTACACAGAATGATATCCAATGTCACACACACAGTCCATTTACAAGTCCGTTCTGGGTCTGAACGAAACCGGAGGCACCTTGTACCTCGCACATCCATCGATCTCCAAGTACGTCTGGACGATCACCAACTGATTCACTCCTCTTGGGTGTACAACCCAATCAAGATCATCAGTAATTATCTAAACGATGTGAAGACCTCCGGTCTTCAACCACCGTCTTCATCCTCGACACCACGTAGAATTAGTTATTCAAAATGGGATAAACCCGGTCTTTCTGAATAACTCGCGTATATAATAAATAAGTGTTACACAAACACAACATACGCCTCATTCCAATTTAGAATATTCTTTTATTCAAATACTCTTACACTTTGGGAAAGGTTCCCATTAATTTTATCAAAGATAGATTCTTTAAATTTATTCTTTAATCTTCTTTTTAATATCAATTTAAACTAGTTGGGATTAGCGAACCACACCGAAGTAATCATTTATTTTAATTTCCAAATCCCAACCTATTCATCCCATGAAGTAAAACTGGTAATACTTCATATCTAACACCACGGTGTTATTGGTAAATTCAATTACCATTTCACGTTCAAATCTAATTAAAGATTTAACTATCGCCTAGAGCAAAACAGGTGATACTCCATTCTCGATCATTTCAATCTAATTAAAGATTCATTAAAACTCCACTTGGTTTTAATCTTCCCAAATATCAATATTTATGATTGTTTAACTTGGGAAATCATATCCTGTCTCTAACTGGGTTAAAGAATCAATGTCATTCAAAACACGGTTCACGATAAACCCAAAATCACATTCTATTCCATCAGCCTTTAACCGTAAATTAGCAAGTGAAAATTCCCTAAGTATTAACCCCGAAGGCCGAAACCAACATCAGATCAATACCCAAGAAACAATTCAACTTAACTAATCTCCAGTTAGTTTCTAATTTTCTTAACTCCATTGGATCTAAGAACAGTATTATTAAAGATACCATTCACGACAAACCCAAATCTCATTTGACATTAAATACAAGGCTCTGAATAGAAAATATATCGGCTTATATTTAATGTCAAATTCTACGACCAACAAATATCGTATTGGAAATAACGATATAAATATCTTTCAAATTTCCATAACAATAT
This sequence comes from Allium sativum, assembly GCA_030737875.1. Taxonomy (NCBI): domain Eukaryota; kingdom Viridiplantae; phylum Streptophyta; class Magnoliopsida; order Asparagales; family Amaryllidaceae; genus Allium; species Allium sativum. The sequence goes on from JASFAX010000704.1 coordinate 31,043, forward strand.
CTATATAATCACGAAATCCAACATCGAAATATTCCAAAGACAATTTCGATTCAAATCCATTCCAATTCAATTATTGGAAATTCTGGTTACTTTTAAATCCCTTTCAAATCCAATTTATTTATTTCAAAAATAAATGAATTATAATTCTAGTTCAAAACTAGTTCATTTCTATAAAAATCTATTTTTTTATTTTCAAATATGGAATTTTTCATCTCAATTCTTTCCAAATCATTTCTTATGATTTTACACAAATTATTACTACTTTTAATAATTTTATCAAGGCTCGTACAGTCGATTTCCATCAACGGCCATCGAACTGCACTTACAACGACCTTTTCCAAATTTGATTTGGACATGATTCCAATTACAACAGTTAAATTTCTAATTTCTAATATTCGTTAGAAAGCTCTTTTAGATACGAACCCAACGGTTCCAGTTTTAGGAGAATCCGACGGTCGGATCCCCCGCAACATCAATTCGAAGTCAATGGTCGAAATTCGCGAACTCCCGCAGCGCGGCGCGTTCTATTCAGGCCAATATATATAAAATATATATATTATGTTATTTCGTCGATTTCCTTTCAAAACGTATTTTATAAATTATTTTAAATTCGTTTTCAAAACGATTTCAACTTCCTATTCAATTTCTAATCAAAATTGAATATTCCATATCATCGATATATATATGATAATATTTTCAAAATGTTATATTTTGAAATCACTTCCTTTTCTATATTCATTATAGAAACGAATATAATCGATATAAATATCGTTCGCGTCAAAATGGCGCATATCTAATCAACACGGCTTTATATTTTTCAATTACTACATTGTTCTATTCAACACATGAATATTCTCAACACATGAGTATTGTCAACACATGACTATTTTGTTATTTTATATATTTGATAAAATTGTGTTTTATATCCTTTAATTCTTAATCAGACTCTAAGCGTAAATTAGTAAGAGAACGATTCCCTAAATATTAACCCTGAAGGCCGAAACCAACATCAGATCAATACCCAGGAAACCATTCAACTTAACTCGCTTCCAGTTAGTTTCTAATTTTATATATGATAAAGATGTAAATTTTATTGTTTAAAGATTTTACTCAACACAAGAATATTTTCAACACATGAATGGTTTCAACACATGAATATTCTCAACACATGAGTATTGTCAACACATGACTATTTTGTTTATTCAACACATGGATATAATTTATTTTCTAAATTGGAACAAGACCCACTCAATTACCATATAGTATTATTTATATGGATTCCATACAACACATGTATATAATAGCAACGATAAATAATCAACCATCATCCAGAGTGCATTCTACACTGTATAAGCATCAAATATAAATATTCAACGCTTATAACAGCCTGTCAATCAATCGATCGACATACAGCTAATTTTTGGGATTATTGTATGTCCAATTTCATCCCAACACCCGTGTGGGGTTTCAAACAATCAAACACATATTTTATTTGTGTAGTTGGGCGATGTGTAAAATTTATCGTCCCAATCAATATCAGTCAAGTCGGTGTACATAAACAAATCGTTCGATTTGTAAATGAATATTTATTTTATCACAACACATGAATATATATTTCATTTCAACACATGAATATATATTTTATTTCAACACATGAATATTTTATTCTATTCAACACATGAATATATATTTTATTTCAACACATGAATATTTTATTTTATTCAACACATGAGTATTTTATTCTATTCAAAACATGAATATATATTTTATTCAACACATGTATATTATTCTATTCTACATCACACTCAATTTTCACACAAACAAATCAATCCAAACACAATCAAACAAACAAGTCGTCCATGGTCTGTGGACGATGGGGAAACAGTTCATATATGCAGTTATAAAATAAATAACTGTACATAAAGAAAATTCAATGAGGAGTTCTCACCTTTGGGTTCCACTCCTCCATTATCTATTTCTGAACGGTATGGATTCTGTTGTTACCATCGCTACCTTTTCCCGCTGTTCACATTTAAAATCACATTTTTACAATGGCATTTCATATATAAAAATCATATATTTATCCTATCGCTACATATACAAAGATCAAATTTTTACTATCTATATAATATAAAAATCGTATTTTTTTATCATTACTTCATATATATGAAAATCGAATTTTTATCGTTACTTCATATATATAAAAATAGAATTTTTATCGTTACTTCATATATATACAAATCGAATTTTTATCGTTACTTCATATATATAAAAATCGAATTTTTATATTCTCTACCTTTTAAAAATCGTATTTTTATTCAAACAAAAATCATAGCTTTAATCAAATAAAAATCAAATCCTTTCTTACATTAAAATTCTAATCTTCTTCTTTTCAAAATTTAAACTTTTTCTTTATTAAATAAAATTCTCATTTTTATTTGGTTACTTTATAAATAAAAAAAAATTAATTTCTACTACATTGAAAATCACTTCTTTCTTGTAAAAAAAATCTATAAAAACTGAAAAGAATATTAAATAATAATTTCAAGAAACTCACTGTTGTTGTTTTTTTTGAATCATTGAGATCGGATCCAAGGCCGCACCTTTCTTTTCCCTGAAACACGCTCCAGGCATCGGTCTTTCAAACTGAACCATCACTGCATTGGGCTCACCACCGTTCGCCATTCCAAACACCGGCCATCGATCTGAGGGGGGTGTCATCTCGTCGGCTCAAGAGGAGGTGGCGTCGGGTCAGGGACCAGGGGCGGCGGAAGTCGGGGAGTGGCAGATCTCGTTGGTTTGGGGGTAGTTTGGTCTTGGGGATTCACGCACGAGAGAGGTGGAAGAAGGAAGAGGAGGCCAGGGGGGCGCTGGCTCGAGCGGCGGAGGAGGTTTGGGCATCGACGGCGACTCGAGATCGGAGGGGGGGGAGGAGGACCATCGCGATTACTATGTTTGAGGGAGGGGGTTTCAATCTGAAGGAAATATAAGGGGAGGGTTTTTTTATAAAAGTTTTATATTATTTTTATTTTAAAATTTAAAAAGTAACTTTTTATTTCGAACACCAAATCGGACTTAACGACTGTTGTCCCTAGCGTAATACCCCCATTCTGAACACAATGGGATATGTATCGTAAGCTGATTCAATCATTTCGATCTATTTCCGTCCAAATCAAAATCTATATCTATATATTGAATTTGAACGCGCATTTCAATTTTCCGGGGCTACATGCGGACTCTAAAAATTCCCAAAAAATATTTTCTAGCTTCCTTTTGACGATACGGTCCTAACAAAACTAATTTCGTCGAATTCAAAGATCTTTTGAAAAATGGTCATTTTCAGGTCGATCGAAATTGACTAAAACTGCCAAAACACGTTTTCTTCTGCCACGCTCACATATTGATTCTGAAAATTATGAATTTTGGAATCTAGCAATAACTTGACATCACGGATCCAACAAAAGTGGTTTCATCGAAAACAGAGGTCGTTTGCAAAATTTCCATTTTTAAGGGCCAGAATTCCATAGCGACTGTTCTGAAATTTCATCTGGGCATAACTTTTGATTCACGTTATGAAATTACGATTTTTCGGATTCGTTGGAAAGATATTCTCTATTAGATTCTAATATTTTTGGTTTCGCTAAAATCTGGCTTATTTTGAATCATGGACGTTCATTTGAATTTTGGAATCGAATTTTCAAACTACCGCGCCATTTTCAATTCCTTTTATAATTAAAAATAATTATTTATATTCTAACGATGATTCAAATAAATATATACGTTCTAATTCTATTCAAAATAAATTTCTCGCTATCATTATTTAAAATAATCCATTTTAAATATTCAAAATTCATCAAAATCGCCAAAATAAAATTTTTAAATTGGCTCAGATTTCCGGGTTATTACACACACAACATACGCCTCATTCCAATCCAGAATATTTTTTTATCCAAATATTCTTTTCACAATTTAAACCAAATTGAGGTTTTTCAAACTAGTCGGGATTAGCGAACCTTACCGAAGTAATCATTTATTGTATTTTCCAATCCAAACCTATTCATCCCATGGAGAAAAACTTAATACTCCATATCTAACACCACGGTGTTATCGGTAATTACAAATTTAATTACCATTTCACGTTCAAATCTAATTAAAGATTTAACTATCGCTTGGAGCAAAACTGGTGATACTCCATTCTTGGTCATTTCCCGAATTTGATAATTTAAATTATCACATTCTCATTACAATCTATTTAAAGATTAATTAAAACTTCACTTAGCTTTAATCTTCCCAAAAATCAATATTAATGATTATTTAACTTTGGGAAATCAAACATGCCGTATCAACAATCTACACTGTATCATTGATTTCTGCTTATATATAACCTCTAAACTCGTACGTCTTAGAGAATGGTGTTAAGCAAGAGAATAAATTCTCCACCACCAAACAGATATATATTTACCAGAGATCAACAAATACGGTATAAAGGAATCAATGTCAGACATGTAATCCTGTCAACCAATGTCATTTAAAACACTATTCATGATAAACCCAAAATCACATTCCATTAATTATCGAATCTTCACGGAAAACAGATCAATATATAATCGATATCAATCCTGTATCCGACTAATAATATAAATGGAGTAACGACAAAGCCTTTTAAATTCCATGTATATTAACAGTCTTCCTCCACAGAAGCTCCTTCGATTATTACCAAATTGAATTCTATTCAATTCCAATTTAATATATTAAACTGGAAAACTTTACTTTGGAAAATCTCAATTAAATCTTAATAAAAGATTTATAAATTCCAAATCATATTTCACTTTAATCTGGTTAAAGAACAAGTGTTATTTAAAACACAGTTCATGATAAATCCAAAAATCCAATTTCAATTCAATTCCAATTAAATATTAATTAATTGGAAAACTCGAATAATCTTAATTAAAAGATTTATTCTTCTCACAACTGGGTTTAAGAACAGTGTTATTTAAGACACCGTTCACGTCAAATCCAAAATCCAATTCTTTTATTCAGTTCCAATTAAATGTTAATTGATTGGAAAACTTCACTAAATCTTAATTAAAAGATTTATTCTTTTCTCAACTGTGTATAAGAACAGTGTTATTTGAGACACTATTCCCGACAAACCCAAAATCCAATTCTTTTATTCAATTCCAATTAAATATTAATTGATTGGAAAACTTCACTAAATCTTAATTAAAAGATTTATTCTTTTCTCAACTGGGTTTAAGAACAGTGTTATTTAAGACACCATTCACGAAAAACCCAAAATCCAAATTTGATATTAAATACAAGGCTCATAATAGAAATTATATCGGCTAATATTCAACATCACATTCTGAAATTAACAGATATCGTATTAGGAATAACGATATCTGTATCTTCCAAATTCCCATAACCATATCCGTATAACCACGAAATCCAATACCGAAATATTCCGAAGATTATTTCCATTCCAAATCCATTCCAATTTGTTCGTTGGAAACTTCTGGTTATATTAAAACCATTTACAAATCCAATTTATTTTATTTAAAAATTATTGGATTTCAAATCTAGTTAATAACAAGTTCATTTTTATAAAAATATATTTTTATCTTTACAAATATGGAATTTTTCATCCCAATTCTTTCCAAATCGCAAATTATTAATATTTTTAATAATTTTATTAAGGCCCTTTCAGTCGATTTCCATAAACGGTCATCGAACTGCACTTACATCGACCTTTTCCAAATTTGATTTGGACATAATTCCATATACAACCGTTAGATTTTAAATCTCTTATATTCTTTGGAAAGCTCTTTTCGATACGGACCAACCGGTTCTGGTTTTAGGAGAATCCGACGGTCGGATCTCCCATAACATCAATTCGAAGTCAATGGTCGAAATTCGAGAATGATCGTGGCGCGGTGCGTTCTATTCAGGCCATTAAATATATACTGTATATATATATTATATATATATATTTCATCGATTTCCATTTAAAATGTATTTTATAAATCATTTATAAATTCGTTTTAAAACGATTCCCACTTTTATTTCAATTTTAAATCAAAATTGAATATTCCTTATCATTATAATATTTAAATGATAATATTTTCAAAATATCTGATTTTGAAATCATTTCCTTTTCGATATTCATCATAAAATGAATAAAATCGATATAAATATCGTTTGCGTTAAAATGGCGCATATCTAATCAATACGGCTTTACAGTTTTCAATATTTTGGTATCCATCCCAAATCGGACATCAAAATCATATTTTAATCCTTTACAGAATATTATTTTAAATTTTTTATAATTTTAAAATATTCTTTATTTTCCAAATTGGAATGAAACCCATACAATTACCATAGATTTTATTTCAATGGATTTCCATACAACACATGTATGTAACAACAATTATAAACCATCATCCATCATCCAGAGTGCCCTACTCAACTGTATAAGCAAAAAATTTAAATAATTAACGCTTACAACAGTCTGTCAACCAATCGATTGACATACAACTTAACAATTGGGATTAGCGTATGTCAAATATCATCCCAATACCCGTGTGGGGTTTCAATCCACAAACACAAATTATTATTTGTGCAGTTGGACGATGTGAAAAATATATCGTCCCAATCAATATCATTCAAATGAGTGTACATAAACAAATCACCCGATTTGTAAATGAATATTTATTTTCATTTCAGGAGAATTTTATGCCGTTCATATATACGTTAAAAATTACATTTTTAACGGTAAAATATTTTATTCAACACGTGAATATTTTATACAGTTCATTTATACAATAAAATTGATATTTTTATTGTTCTAACATATTTTAAAAAAATTTGGCAGCATAAAGGCATGATACTAGAACCGGAATAAGGTCTAGCCTTATCCCTCGCCTAATACTGGCCCTCGCGCTACACATACTAATTCCAATCAATTCAATTCACACCACAAATCAAATTCAACCAATTCCTTAATAGGGTTGCCAAACCCTATTAAATAACAACCAATCAAATAAAACAAACAACCAAATATCCATGGTTTCAATCAAAGGTGTCGGGTGCTACTAAGCACCGTCTACATCCTAGTACATTTTTAACTGTAAACAAAATTAGAGTGAGAAGTTCTCACCTTTGGTTTCCACTCCGTCATTCTTTAGCGGACGATTTGGATTCCGTTCTGCTTCCCGTCAGTTCCATCGCAATCAGTTTCACACGATTTTTATATTTAAAATCTCAATTTTATTTCAGCGCTATACAGATAAAAATCACATTTTTATTATTATTCTATCTGTATAAAAATCACATTTTTATAACGCTACTACATATATAAAAATCATATTTTTATATCGCTATTATATATATAGAAATCATATTTTTTATTTCATTGTTATATATATAAAAATTATATTTTTATATTGCTAGTCATATAATAAAAATCATATTTTCATATTTCTAAAAATATTTTCATGACATGCAATAATTAAAAATCATATTTCAACTTGCCAATTTTTTTTCTTCCAACGATAAAAATCCTATTTTTAACAAACTAAAATTGATATTTTTACGTAACTAAAAATCATAACTTTATGTAATTAAAAATCATAACTATATAAATAAAAAAATCACATCTTTGTATAATTAAAAATCATATTTTTATACATGGTTATATAAATAAAAAATCATATTTTTATTAATACTATATATATAATAAAAAACCATTTAATTCTAATGTAATACATAGGAAAAATCACATTTTTATTTATATAAATGAATAAAAATAAATGTAAAATCTCACAGGGGGTGCTGGGTGGCGGAAGAAGGTGGCTGCAGGCGGTGTGTAACAACCCAGAAAATCTGAACCAGTTTAAAAATTTTAAATTGGCTAAAATAGTGGATTTTAAATATTTAAAATAAATATTTTAAATAATAGTGACGGAAAGTATGTTTGAATCGATGTTTGAAAATAAATATAATTATTTTAAATTATAAACAAGGCCTGATATGGCGCGGTAGTTTCAAAATTTGAATTCAAACTTTGACTGACTGTACCAGGTGCAAAATAAAATGGATTTTAGTGAAACCAAAAATATTTAAATCTGTTTATGAATATCCTTCTAAAGAATCTGAAAAATCGAAGTTTCATAGCGGAAATCAAAAGTTATGGCCAAATGAATTTTCAGAAAGGTCACTATAGAGAATATATAGCCCGGGAAAATAGACATTTTGCAAACGACCTCAGAATTTGAAGAAACCACTTTTGTTGGGTCCGGGATGTCAAATTATTGCTTGGTTTTAAATTCCATAATTTTTGAAGTTAATATGTGAGCGTGGCGAAGGAAAATGTGTTTTGGTCGGTTTTAGTTAAATTGGATCGACCAGAAAATGGCCATTTTTCAAACGGTCTCAAAATTCAATGAAACTAGTTTTGTTAGGACCGTATCGTCGAAGCATAGCCAGATTTATTTTTCGGGAATTTTTAGAATCATTATGTGGCCCCGGCAAATTGAAATGTACGTTCGAATCCAATATTGAATGTTTCATATTTTAATTTGAAGGAAAACGGACTGAAACAGTTGAATTGGCCTGCGAAACATATCCCATTGTGTTCGGAATGGGGGTATTTAGCTAGGGACGATAGTCGTTGGGTTTGGATTGGAGTTTGTGTGAGATAAGGGGTATTTTTGGTTTTTTAAAAATATATAAATATAAAAAATCCCTATTGGCCAACACCATTTTCTCTCTCCCCGATTATTACTCTAGGCGACAGTGGAAGTGGTTCAGAACTTCCTGGCTTGATTTGTCCTTCCACACACAAAATCAGACCCCCTCCAGTTGAGAATTTTGTAGTGCTCCTCAAGAGCTTCAAATCCGTATAGGCTAGGACCTCCCTCGCTTCGTGAATCGCCGGGATCGACGCTCCAAAGCATCGCCGTCGAAGTCGCCGCCGTGCTTCCAGGGTCCCGTCGAGTTGAGCAATCCCACCACCATTGTGAAGCTCTCTTGAAGCTCTACGACGTGCAACAGTCCGATCGTCCTCAAGCCTCACGGATTTGCCGAAAAACGTAGACCTAGTTTTGAACAAATCAGAAAGGTAACGACTTTAATTATTTTAAATGGTTTAATAGCACTTTAAAGCGCTAAGGTTTATGATTTTACAATAAAAATCATATCTTTTCATTTGTGGTCGAAATCCAGTGAAACAAGAGACACCGGGACCGTGAGGATGTCTTCTACATTCTAGAAGAGGCCGCATATTTTTCTGAGCCTTCTGCAATTTTTGGAGGAGTGGAACCCAGTGTGAGATTTCTAAACTATAAACGATATGGAAACGACGATGTATAAATTATATAGTCGATGTATAAGTTATATAAGCGTTGTACACCTCATGTATAAGCGTTGTATAAGTTGTATGTTCGATGTATAAGTTATATATGCTTTGTAAAAATTATATATGCGTTGAAATGATACTGAAATGGATTGAAGTGAATTGAAATATACTTATATACGAATATATATATATATACATATGTATACTCTCTCGTCCACAGACCATGGATGATATATATTGGTTGTGATATTGTTTGGATTGGTTGATGTGAAATTTGGTGAATAATGCGAATGGTTGATAGAATTGTTTGTGGTTGAGAATGATTGATTGAGGTTGAAAAATACCCATTTGTGGTTGAAAACAAAATTAGAATAGGTTGTGGAAATGAAAGAAAAACATGCTCGTCTGCGTACGAATTAGATGCATGAAATCCCCATTGTCAAAAACCGCAAGGTTTTATGGTAGAGCGAGGAGCCGTACATCGATACGGTACCGGTTTTAACTACCCTGCTGTTATGCTATCGAAATTTTCTGAAATATTTCAGTGTTTGATTTATTTTCATGTGTTGGAACTATATTCATGTGTTGAATAGAAATTCATGTGTTGAACGACATTCATGTTTTGAAATAAATTGTTTTATAATAAAAATCACATTTTTATCACCTATTTGAAATATATAAAATAATCATGTTTTGAAATAAATTTTTTATAATAAAAATCACATTTTTATCACCTATTTGAAATATATAAAATAACCGTGTTTTGAAATAAATTGTTTTATAAAAAAAATCACATTTTTATCGCCTATTTGAAATATATAAAATAATCGTGTTTGAAATAAATTGTTTTATAATAAAAATCACATTTTTATCACCTATTTGAAATATATAAAATAATCGTGTTTTGAAATAAATTGATTTATAATAAAAATCACATTTTTATCACCTATTTGAAATATATAAAATAATCGTGTTTTGAAATAAATTGTTTTATAATAAAAATCACATTTTTATTATATATATGAATTGTTAAAAATAGTGATGTGTTGAAATAAATATCTGTTGGATAAAAATATCATTTTTATCAAATGTATGAAATGAATATGGTTTTGAAATCGAAGAATCGATTATATTTATATATATATATAAATATAATTAAAATAAATCGAATAACGATGCTGCAGTTCGTATTTTGAAACCATGATTTCAAACGATTATTGCGGGAGATCCGATCATCGGATTTTCCCGAAACCTCAACCGTTGGGTTCGCTTCGGAAATATCTTTCCAACGGCACCAACTTTGTAAAGATCCAACGGTTGGATTGTCTAGAATGTTTAATTCAAATCTGAAGAAAAACAGCGCCAGAATCGATTATATTTATATATATCTATTAATATAATTAAAATAAATCGAATAACGACGCTGCAGTTCGAAATTTGAAATCGAAATTTCAAACGATTGTACCGGGAGATCCGACCGTCGGATTTTCCCAAAACTGAAACCGTTGGATTCGTTTTGAAAAGATCTTTCTAATGATGTAAAATTTGTAAAGATCCAACGGTCATATTTTCAGATATGTGAAAATCAAATCTGAAGAAAAACAGAGCCACGACCGCGTTATGGCCTGAAGCGTCGTTTGAATGAATTGGCTATTTTTAAATGAATAAAAATAGCGATAAATCGTTATAAAATATTATAAATGATATGGAATGAAAATAAACTGAATTTACCTGGTTTATTAGATATTTGATGGTTGGATGTGTTTGGCGTGAAAATTACATTAAGGAATAGAATTAATGATGTCGAATAATTTAACCATTGAAATGAATTGATTTGAAATTCTAAATATACGTGAATTATTTGAAAAGGCCGAGTTAATTCTCATTTCAAATAATTGATCGACGATTGAAAGTTGAAGATTTGAAGACGGTGCAAGACCGATGATCTTCATGTCGAATGGAGGGGTGCTACTGATGCTCATGATGGGAGTAGCTACCTTCAAGGGGCTGAAGTAGTAGCCGTCCGGACGTACATGTTGATTGTACGGACGTGCGAGGAATAAAGATCCTCCGGTTTCGTTTATACCCAGAACGGACTTGTAAATGGATTGTGTGTCTAACACTGGATTTCATTCTGTGTGATTGATAGACATCAGTTGCATAGCGTGAATTGCCTGTGTGGCAAGCTGAGATGCAGTGAACAAAGCTTTTGTTGAAAAGCAGAGCTTTGTGGTTGATGATCAAAGCACCGCCTGTGTGGCATAACTTTGTGTTTAGTGTTGTTTCGCGAGCCTCACACCCCGGTATGAGCCAGAAACGGGGGAGGACTTCAGGGAGGACATGCGTTTCCTTCTAGCTAGGAGTGGTGTCAGATTTTACACGGCCTGACATTTTACTTATGTGGATGATGGATTGCAAGGCGCCTCAGTTAGTTCGATCTCTTCGGAGCCGATGAGTGGTCGGATATGACCCGTTTACTCCCCATAGGGTGGGGAAATGCAGTGTTCAGGGTTTAAGTTTAATCCACATCGAGTGGACCGACCCTGACGATCTAAGGCTTGACTGAGTACTTGCCTGAGACATGGGCTAGATTGTCTCGAAGCGGTGAGGACGATCCATGGCCTTGGTTCATGAAGGAAATCCAATTTCCAAATACGACATTGTGCGGTTTTGATTGTGTATATATATATATATATATATATATATGGCGACATGATATATAGTACCCATGCCGTCTATGATTTATAGTTATGATTCAAATTGTTTTCGAAACATATAAACACTAGCAATAATATCAAATGATTTGTATTGCTCGTATCAAGCATATTTTGGCCATTATAAGGTAAAACTCTATCCTTCGGTTTGTGTTGCATTGTGTGATGGGAATTGAGTCTTATAATGGCTTCATTTTTATGAAAAGCATTGCGATGTTTAAAAGATTTACTTATTTTAAAGCACTGGCAGTCACTGGAGTAAACCTATTCCGCGAAAGTGGCGTGGTCCTGTGATTGGCCATATTATAAAGTATGTTAAGTAGATTTCTCATACCAGTCCCATGACTAACTCGTAGTTTGTTTCACTTGCAAACTCGGGTGCCCCTATTTCTACATGGACAGCCTTGTATTCAGGTTTTAGCAGGCTCTTTCTGGATGGCTGGAGCTGAAGACGGATTCTATCATTTATCTCTTTTTATGCTGTTCAGCTCCTATTGTACATATTATGTTTTGTTTCCGCTGTAGACATTTATGTAAAGCTGAACTGTATTTTGTATTAAGTATGATCCTGTATACTGTGTAACTCTGATTGTTATATTTATCCAGTATATTCTATTGTACATTGTCTGGTGTATTTATTCATTTCTGTTCTGTTGTTATCTGTTTATGTGTTATATTCCAAAGATTACCCTCACCACCGTAGAACGGGGTTTGGGTCGTCACACGGTGGGAGGCGCGGCGGCGGTCTGGTGGTGCTCAAGGGCAGTTTCATGTGGTTTTAGGGTTTTGCATGGGTTTTTAATTCAAGGAGGAGGAGGAGGAGGACGACCTGAGGCATGGGGGACGACGGAGGGGAGGTCGTTTGGGCGGCGGGGTGCTCCAGCGTGGGCGGTGTGGACGGAGGCGGGTTGGAGGCGCGGTGGAAGGCTGCGTTTTTTTACTTTTTTTTTCTCAGATCGGGTTTTGAAGATAGGAGATAATGGGAGGGTTGACACCCCTTGACCCATATATAATATTTATATATTTAATTAATTTATTTTCAAAAAGTAACTTTTTCATTCAATCTGCAATTCAAACCCAACGACTGTCGCCCCTAGCTAATCACCCCCATTCCGAACACAATGGTTTATGTTTCGTAAGCCAATTCGACTGTTTCATTCATTTTTTGCTGAAATTAAAATATAAATCTATGTATTGAATTTTGAACATACATTTCAATTTATCGTGGCCACATACTGACTCCAAAAGTTACGGAAAAATTATTCTAGCTATGTTTTGACGATACGGTCCTAACAAAAGTAATTTCGTCGAATTTGGAGACCGTTTGAAAAACGTTCATTTTTTAGTCGATTAAATTCAAACTGAAATAACCAAACACGTTTAAATCCACCACGCTCACATATTAATTCCAAAAATTATGAAAATTGGAATCTAGCAATAATTTGATATTCCGAATCCAACAAAAGTGGTTTCGTTGAAAACGGAGTTCGTTTGCAAAATGGCTATTTTTAAGGGTTATATATTATATTAAATTCCTTAGTGACTATTTCAAATTTTAAACTGGAAAACTTTTTATTCTCGTTATGTAATCTAAATTTTTCACGTATTTTAGAAATATATAATTAAACAGATTTAAATATTTCTGGTTTTACTGAAATCCGATTTATTTTGAATAATGTACATTCAATTGAATTTTGAAATCGAATTTTCAAACTGCCGCGCCATTTCAGGTTCGTTATATAAATAAAATAAATTTATTCATTCTAACTTCATTTAAAATAAAATTTAATTCGTTATTATTTAAAATAAATCATTTTAAATATTCAAAATCCATAAAAATAGCTAAAACAAAAAAAAATTAAATTGGTTCTGAAAATCTAGGTTGTTACAGAATTGAACCGGATTTATAAACGGTGTTTATAAATGAAATGGGAAAATTATCATTTGGATAATGTGGGAAATCTAAATTCAAATGTGAATTTGAAAAGGGGAATTCAAATTATTTTCAAAAAGAAACGATGAAAATCTATTCTGATATTCAGGATGTAAATTGAATTAAATAAATCCGTATGGATTCATGATTTGAATTCGATTAAATCGAATTTATTTAAGTAAATTATTTTTAGAAAAGATATTAGGATTGTATTAAATATAAGTTTAAATTTAAATGTGAAATTGATTCATCGTTTATATATATATATATATATAAGTTATAATCGATAAAATATTCCAGAATAAGAATTGAGTTTCAAATGGATTTGAAATGAAACTTGTTTTAAATTATAAAACAAAGAAGTTAAATTTATAAACGACATTTATAAATTAAGTGGGATAATTATCATAGGATAATTTGGGATTTTGAATTCAAGTAAGAATTTAAAAATGAATTGGAAATCGTTTCGAAAAGGGAACAATAGATTTTATTCCGAAATTCGGAATACACACTGAATGAAGTTAATCCAAATGACGTATAACTAGAATTCCATTATATCTAATTTTATAAGTAAATCTATTTGCAAAGAATTTGGAATTTAATATAGCAAATTGAGTTGTAAATAAATTTATAATGGAGTAATGAAAAATCGATAATTAGAGATAATCGGAAATATTAATTTGGATTTGAAAACTGGATTTAATATATATTAAAATATATATTAGAATGAGACATAAATTTAAATTAAACGAAGATTAACGTTTATATTTAAATATTATTAAAACGAGCTTGCTGCAGCGTAGTAGTTCATAATTTAACGTCTCGAACTTCAATTGAGTATATAGAACTCAATTTAAGTTGGAATTATTTGAAATAAGAATCATCAAGACCGATGTGATAATAGTTTTCTAACGGAAGAGATTTTTTTTATTTCGTCTTATAGATTTTGAGTTATGTCAAAATCAAATTTTCAGAAAACCAGCGCCATAACCATTATAAAACCATAAATGTTTATTTAAATGAATAAAAAGATTTTAAGTAAATAAAATCCGAATTTCCATTAAAAAATCCAGAATTGAGATATAAAATAAATATGAACTCAAGTGGAGTAAATGTACTGACTTTTAATACAAAAATCAGATCTTTAATTATTAAATAGAATTAACTAATTTGAAGAATAATTAGTTAATTGAGTTTTGATACGAAATTAGGTTTTGGTTAAGTAAATTGAACAGGTGAATTTGTATTTGAAATCGAATATGAAACTTGAAGAAAAAATGGAATTCGATTGGTTTATTAGCAAATTAAAATTGTATATGAATGTGATATTTTCAATTAAAAAGTGGAGTATGCAAAAGTGCTATTTAAAAGATAAATTAGCGAATTGAGTTAAAAACAATTGGATTGAGTTGGAATAAATTGGGAATGGACGTATATATGTTAAATAGGTATGGAATGAAGAGAATGAAGATTTTAATTCAAGTGCCCGATAAAAAGGTTCACATTTAAATTTCGTATGAGATTTTATGAGCCTATTGGGCAACCCGCTTGGCTTTTTGATTTTCTTTTTAAATGGAAAGGGCCTAGAGACGCGAGTTGAGTTTTGAGCTATCCACCAGTACAAAGGAGGTGCTGGCGATTATTATTCAAGAACCACTCCGTATTGGCATTTCCATTGTGAATCAGATTATATGAAGACAAATCGAAGGCGAAGTAAAGTGCAAGGGATTTTTCAGTTAATCCTTGGTAGAAATTTCCTAAGATGGATTAATGGAAATTATGCCTTCGGTTTCGTTCAATCCCAGAATGAACGTGTATAGATGAATGTCTGACAGAGTATTTCTAATGATCGCATATGTTGGACTGTACAAATATATATGGTGGTGGAAAATTTATTCTCTTAGCGTAATATCCAGAATATATTTGTGTGAACCAAGTAATGATTAATGGATCTGACAATGTGGCATTCAAAGTGATTGTATAATCAATGAATGGAAAGTAATCGTAGCCTTAGGCCTTAACAACCGGGAAATGATAAAAAATGGGCAGGCAACATGGCTAAGTGGGTAGCTCCCAATTAGGGTGTATTATCACCTATCTAGAGAAGTTTTATTTCCTTTTTAAATCTATCGATGTTGTCCCTTTTGGGAAAACGGTTGTGGATCCCAACAGTTTGTGATATACATTTGATACACTCAAGCGAAATGAGTGGTCGGTCTTGTATGGCAGGGTTACAAGATTTACTTATTGAACCTAGTGTATTCCTCTCTAGAGATACACAATCGGAAGGTGGTTCCATTCCTTGTCATAGTTGGAAATCCATTATCAAATAAGTGTCCACGGTTTTTGATTGTATATTATGTATGGTGAACGTGAGATGCAAGTGTTTCCGCTAGATTATTATTTACTTGAATTAGACATTATTATAATATCAGAATGGTATTGATTTTGAAGAATGTTTTGGGTTATCGTAAGATAAAAACCATATGTGTTTATGTATGGATCGGTCTTACGGTTAATATCCCTTTAATAAGAGGATTTTTAAAGTTAAACCAAGTGTTTGGAATTTACTCACACCAGTCCCATGACAAACCCTGAGTTTAATTTGTTTTGTTTTACCCTAAACTCTAGGGTGCCCAAATTTGTATGGCAGTCAAGTAGTTCAGGTGTTTACACATACTTGAAGGAGCTTGGAGAAGGAGGCTTCAACGTTATTTACTGTTTTATTTTCCGTTGTGTTGTATTGCACTCTGATAACGATATGTATATGTATACAAAAAAAATTGTATTCCAAAAGCTATTATATTTTATTCTGCTGCGATGTGAGATTCTGTGTTATTGTTTCTGTTCTTCTTTTATCTTTTTCTTCTTATTTCATAATGATTCATATTTCTGTGCAATTTGGGTTGGACGTTGGTTTATTTAGTCAAGCCAGATAGTACGGAAATTTGAGCTATTACAAGAGATCAGTACAAGGTTTTGATCGTAGGATTAGAACGGTTGGGAGTGGATGTCGCGAGTTTACAAGGGATTGTAAGTGTAAAGAATGTTCTAATACCTAGTGTTTATCCACTAAAAAATCATATACACTTCGATGGATCGGACGTAAGGAGAAAAAGCTATGGGTCGGCCGATGTATATATTCCATGGGTCGGTCACAGTATTTTTTGTGGGTCGGTCAGGGGTTTTCAATATGGGTCGGCCAGTATGAAACAGTAGGGGTCGATCGTTCTAATCTCCTATGGGTCAGTCGGTTTGGTGTCAGTTAGAAGCAACAGAATGGGTTGGTCGGAATCATCTGGTCGGTCCTCGTTGCCTAGACGATCTCCAACCTGGTCGGTCTCCATCGCTTTGGTTGGTCGGCTCCAATGCATATTCGGTCAGAGCCACATGCAAACTTGGTCGGTCGGTCAGAATGAAACAAGGCTGGTCAGTCTCAAGCTCCTGGTCGGACGGTAATGTTTGGTCGGTCGGTCCTGGGTTCTTGGTCGGTCAATCATGAATGACAGCTGGTGACAACTGTTGACAGCTGTGTGGGTCGGCCAACGACATTTTCGTAATTAACTAAAAGGCCGATCCAAAACCTGCACATTATATTTCAACTACTTCACTTCATTCTCCCCACACCTATAAATATACCATGACTTCCACATGAATGGGGATCGATTCCACACACCACGACTGCTCCCAACTATTTTCTCCATAATATCAAGCAATTCTAGCCTCCATTACACCTCTCCAAACTAAGATCTACCATGAAATCCTCCATGGGAATGATCAAAATCATTTAAATAATCAAGTGTTGAAGATTTCCATCAAGCAATCTCCATACTTAGAAGGATTCAATCATTCCATTGATATATTCGAGTGGATCAAGGAGAATTTAAGGAAGTAGAGAGAGAAATATCATAAAAAGAGAGGAGAAAATAGATGTAAAAGCATATTGTGTGTACCTTGTAACTAAAATATGATAATAAGAAGTGACTCTATAGTAGATGTAGGCTATTTCTAAGCCGAACCACTTTAAAAATCCTTTGTTATTTACTTTCTGCCTTTTATTTTGTATATGTGGCTTTGTAATTTCAAGTCATATCGTTTGGTGAAGTGTCCTAGAGGTACCTTTGGCGTTGAGGTCAAATTTTGACTTCAACACCTAGTAGAAACTTTGGGGAATACAACAGTACGAAGGGTTTTACCGAAGCTAGTTATTTATGTGTGTTGTTTACTTTTATGCACTTATTTTGACTATTATCTGTGTTGTTATTATTAATTACCCAGTGAAAAACTACGATAAACCCTACTTCCCACACTCTAGGGTTAATTTAGATCCTACAAGTGGTATCGTGTAGCATCCCGGAAAATCTGATGCTCGAATGCCGATGTAACAACCAGATTTTTCGAATATTTGAATTCGAAAATTTAATCTATTTTATATATTTTATTGGATGTATTAATTGATTTTTAATATTGAATTCATTTATTAAATGAAGTTTGAACGTTGAATTTATATTTAAATTAAAACGAGCTCGTTACGTCGCGGTAGTTTGTAATATTGAGTTTTGAACTTCAATTGCATACACAGAATCCAATATAAGTCAGAATTCTGTGAAACGAGAAACGTTTGAATCTTTTTTTTATAATTTTCTAATGAAAGAGAAAAATCCAGATTTCATATTATAGAATGTTAGTTAAGTACAGTCTAAATTTTCAAATAGTCGCTATGAAATCGTTATTAAAATATAACATTTATTTAATAAATTTAATAGGGTTTTTATATATATTTGTATATCGTTTACCCTGAAAATGTTAATGTTGGGTTATAAATCCATATTGTTTATATATGAAGCTATATGATAATTTTATCTGAATAAATAGGATAATAATAATTTATTATTATTTAATTAAATTGGCTTGTTTGAAATTTATATAATATTTTATCGATATTATATAAGCCTTAAGAAATGACATTTTGCAAACGGTCTCGGTTTTTGATAAAATAGTTTCATTAGAACCGTAACATTAAATTATTGTACAAAACCAAATTTCATGGTATTTCGATGTCGTATGTGACAACGTTAGCCGTAAACGCCTCATTTTTAATTTATTCGTTTTATCAATTTAATTTGGAAATTTAGAATAACTGATTATCTAACGAACTCCTTTTTCAGCGAAACTAATTTTATTTAATCCGTAATGATTTATTATCATAGTGTTTCAAATTTCCAGTTAATTGGATTAATTTTGTGATCATATGCAATTTAAACGCGTGTCGATTCACAAATAAGAGTTGTTAAGGAATTTTCACAAACAATCTCGGAATTCGACGAAACCTTTTCCATCGTGTCCGGAATATTGTTTTATTCTAGGATTTCAATTTTCACTGAGAACAGATGTCTTATGCGCTTGTTTTAACATGATACTTCACGGATAAGTTTTGTTATACTAAAATAATAATTTGTCCCCTTATATATAAACCCCCAAACACCTAACCCTAGAATTTTCAGTTGTGTGGTCAACATTATTTGCAGCCGCCTCCTACCTCAATGAACGACCAACAATTCGCTGAGTTCCTTCCCATTTTCCCTCCAAATCGATCATCAATCCTCAAAACTTCCAACATCAAAAACGTTCACCTCACCGAGACCTTTATTTTGACAGACAGCGATCAGGATTTGTGCAATGTAGTGGCCGTTGTGGTGCCACGCGACAGGTCGGGAAGTATTGCCGATGAACGACGGCATCAGGGTGTGGGCTACTGGAGGCGTTGACAGAGGGGACTGAGGCAAGTGGAGTGGCGATTTCCATTCAATGGCAGGTGGGACATGGGTGACGCGGTAATGGAAGGGTTGGCAGCAACGTGTGTGTTTTGGTGGGATGTTGAGAGCGAATGAAGCAGATATACAAGAAGGAATTGATCGGGCCCCTTTTATGTGACATGTAGTTAAAGTTGGGCCTGGGAACAAAACGAAGCATTCAGGTGATTTTCTTCTGAACAAAGCAGAGTAGCCGACCTGTTAATCTAGACCCAAGTAATTAATCAAGGGTAAACATTAATTAAGAAATTTGTTAATAAAAATCATTTTAACTTTGAACAGTTATTGGGTTGCAGGCATGGGTTTTGTTTTGAACAGCTGTGTAACGATGCGGGGAAGAAGCATAAAAGACTGGCCTAGTTTATAAAATAAACATAATTAGTTTTAAATGATTATTAATTTAGAGTTAATTATGTAATTAAACTATATAACTTATACGTATCTAATTAGAATTGGACAAACAAGGTGGCGTTGGAATCGTCTTGACGAGTACTACACAATGGAATAGATCTGGACGTGATTGAAATGAACTGGATTTCTCAGTTAAATTAAATGCTAGTTTAATTTAACTAAACCGAGCTGTTTTAACAATGGAATCAAATCAAATAGAGTATAACTCACTCAGTTTAACCCACTTATATTTTATATAAGTCGGGATTTATTTTGTGTGCTACGGTTGGTAATTATTTGTTGTGTGCTGAGTGTTTATATATATGTTATATGAATTGGTTGAATTACATGTTAGAATAGTTTAAATGAATCTAATCGTTATTTTAACTATTTTTTCCAAACGAGGTAACTTACCATGTTGGTTACATTTATAATAATATAAATGTATTAAATTAAAAGATGAATGCTTAAATTATTGTTATTGATTGATTTGAATCTTATTTATGTTTATATGAATTGAATGATATTAATTGAGATAATCTATTTGGATGCAGGGAAAAACAAGTTGGAGAGATCCAATTGGATTCTTCAAATATATTATGTTATTTGTTTTCATATTATCATTATATGAACTGTTCTGATTGGATGATTGATTTGGTTGTTGATCGTTGACTGAAAATTCAACATTTTGTTTGTTTAACTAATGAGTAATATTGGTTGAGTAATTGGAAGCATATGGCCTATAAATCAATCATTTTATAAATGTTAATTTACCGTTAGGTGAATCAATAGTAACGAAGTTATAAAATTTATTTTTATAACTGAAGATAGATTTTTAAATCTATTATTTTGAATGAAAGTTTATTAAACTAAAATAAATGTTTATTAATTAAGTTTATAAGTACTTATTAAATGATCATAAAGCAAATTCTGATGTTAATCGGATTTATAAGCAAATGAGTAGTAATTAACCTAACGGTTAAGAGTTGAATAATTGTTTTTAAGAAACAATTAAATGGTATTATGTAAGTTAATTACATTATTAATTAATTTAAAGGAAAGAATAATTGGAACTGGTTAACAAGATAATCGTGTTTTGAGTTGATTGAGCCAACCATTTTAACTAGAATTGATTATTAAATTAGTTTGTTGTCAATTAATCCAATAAAATAGCTTGACGATTTTTTTTTAAAATTTTTATAAGATTTTAAATAAAAAATTGTTTACTGATTATTTTAGAAGTTAACTACCTCTACAGTAGTTAATGTTGAAGTAAATTATTATTTTGTAGGTATAATGAAATCTAATTGAATTGTGAAAGGAATTTATGAATGAGATTTATATTAAAACCCAAGTTTTTATAACGAAGTTATTGTTGCTAGCAAAGTAATACTCCGGAACAGGCTGACGATGAAGGGGTAGTAGACCGACGCAGGCATAAAGAGATCTTCCGACAGCTAAGGTTCGACATAAGAAAAAGCCGACAACATAAAGGAACATTCCAAGAATTGTGCAACCGACACCTTTATCGAAGGGAAAAGCTAAAAATCAATGCAAAAGAAAACACAAGCAGGGTAGTTCCGGCACGATCAATAGAAGATCAACCAAGACCGGAAGCCAATGAAGGGAAAGACTAAGAATCCTACCAGTCATAACCTAAAAGGACGAAAGGGCTATCAGTATTAATGTAATACCCTGTATTTTCTGTAAATATTAAATTAACAAATTAAAGAATACTTAATTTCAAATGTGAGAATTAAGGGAAACGGGTTATGCCATTGCGTTCGTCTCGGAATTCTGCTTGAGATAGAGTCCGAGTTTGCGTGAACTGGACTCCGTATGAAGAAGTTATGGCCTTCATAAGTTTCAAGAATTTAAATAAATTCAAATAGCTCAGTTCATAAATTCGAAATTCAAAATTAGAAGCAGAAGCGGGCTGGGCGGGAAATTTCCCACCTAAGGCCAGGTCGACCAGGAGGTCGACCAGGGGGTCGACCTCCCCCCCATACAGGTCGACCAGGGGGTCGACCTACCCCCTCGAGCAGATCTGAATGGTGACGATTTCTGACCTGTTGCTGAGTCAGTAGGGCTTAGGTGGCTGTTTTGATGGTTCTGATTGCTCCTGTGTTGATCCAATGGCCTATATTATTCTAAAACTCTATAAAAACACGTATAGACTCAAGCCATAAATCAAAACTAAATCAGTCTCTTAGCCGCCATGCTGCTGCTGGAATAATTCACCTTCTTCCTAAAAGCTTAGAGTTGCAAGACGAACGAATTAATTCTCTTCTCTAATCATTGTGAGTGCGATTTCTTTAACAAAATAATTGTTAAATTAATTTTTATAAGTTTATAACTTGGATTATAAGATTGTACTTGTTGAGTCGTTGATCGTTATGATATTGTCTATTTTGTGAATATACGCTAGTTGTTGTCCTATGTACATCAATTCACGATATTAATTCACATGCCAGTTTTGTTAACTTATGTTAGTGGATCCAATCCATATGTCCAATTTATATGTTTAAATTGATTAAATTCTATATTCAAGTTGGGATGAAAATCATATGCAAGTATGTATGTGAATCATATGTCAAAACACATGTATGTTTAACTTGATTCATTTTATGACATCAGTTTATATGCAAGTTTGGATATGCTACTTTGTATGTGAATCATATGCAAGTCTGTATGAGAATCATATGCTAGTTTATAGGTTAAATTTGATTCATTTCATGACATCAATTTTATATGCAAGTTGGGTTGAAATTCATATGTTATTTGTATGTGAATCATATGCAAGTCTGTATGCGAATTATACACAAGTTTATATGTGAATCAAGTATATATATGTGAGTTTATATGTGGTGTTAGTTTACATATTGAAATTCATATGCAAGTTCACATCTTTATGTTTAGATCTATATTTAGATCCATGACCGTACATAGTTTATGCAAATTTATGTTATATATGTCCATTGCCTATGCTAGTTTAGGTGAAAACCATATTCACATATGGGAGTTCACCTTTTTATGTTTAGATCTATATTTAGATCCATGGCAGAACATAGATATGCAAATTTATGCAAGTTATTGATTTTTGCAAGTTAGATCTACTTTATGTGTTATGCAAGTTGTGATGTTTCATTTCTTTTTATAAGTTAGAATATTTGCGAGTCTAACATATATTTCATGTTAAACGAACGAATGACGTGGGGACAATGGGATAATATTAAATATTAATATTGTGAATTGGCACAAAATGGCTTAAAAAGGCTTATAATTAATTTGAGACATTAATTAGTATACCTGTAATTTATGGACATAATTTAGGTGACAATTATGGACATAAATTAATTTGGAATTTATTGACAAATTTGAATAGGGATATTAATCCAATTTGGGGTTAAATAATTATGTGTAATAATTAACCGCCTAAGACACGAGGTTAGACTCGTTTGTGGTATAAGACAGCTCGGACCCGCCCGACAAATCCATCAACCATAAACGATAGTCTAATGTGAGAGGTCAAAGGCATAAATTAAATGCGTAACAATTTGCAAAGACACGAGGTTAGACTCGTTTGTGGTATAAGACTGCCCGGACCCGCCCGGCAAATCCAGCAACCACAAATGGTAGTCTAATGTGGGAGGTCTTGCAAGGTTATGGCTTTAATGAATTAAGTAACACTTAACCAAAATAAACATGTAATGGGACATGGGGGTTAAGTGGGTGCCTTGGGTGGCTTGTGAAATACGATTAGAAACACATAACCAAGTTGAAACATGTAAGAAGACATGAATAAGAATGGGGATAAGTGGGAAACCTTAATGGGGAACAAGCATAGGTGGAAATCTTGTGTCAGGTATGGGGGCCCTTTTCAAACCAGTAACCCATTAAGTATCTTTGTGAGCTCGACCCAAGTCGAGGACGGGACACGCTTACTGGGTTTGATTGTAAGAGGTCAAAACGGGTTAGCGGCGGCAATGCGAGTCCAACGGGTTCATGTGCGTGCGTAGGCCCGGGCTGGTTGGTAAGACGTTGTTGCATCGTGTAGGTATAAGCCGTGCATCTTTAGTGGTATCGGGTTGCCACTTTGGGGAGTGATACACCCCATTGTCGGACCAGGTCGGGTGCCTACGAGTTAGGGAGCCGATCGCATGAGGGTAGTGCGTACCACTAGTGGAGATAGGAGCAGGCGGCACCTATGACAGCAGCTAGGGGTACACGAAACTACCATTATTATTATCACTTATTTTCAGTAGATGGGATCAACTTATAGGGTGACTAGTATTGGTGCAGTATAGTAATTATCCTTTATTGATAGGAAGCGCGATTAACGTTATCTTACTCCTCTCGTTTACTTTGACATACCCATTTGGTTCACTTCCATTCCTTATTCTCCAGTTTATATCTTGTCATATTACTTTAATAATTGTGTTGTTAAAGTTATTGGACTCGCCAGACTTTATGTCTAACCCCTTTGTTTTCGCCTCTTTTCTTCCTTTCCCCCGCCCCCCCCCCCCCCAGGTTCTCAGGGTGGGACTAGTACTAGTGGAGCTTGATTTGGATCTCTTTTGGAAGTGCTTGGATTGCTGAAAGTAAAGTTCATCTCATCTCTTTTATGGCTACTTATGTTGGGGTTATGCTTTTTACTTTAAGTACTCAGAAAACAATTTGTCAAGATGGATATTAAGTGTACTTGGTTTTATTGTTGGGTTTTGATGTTGTTGTAATCAATCTATTTATCCACTACAATAAAAGTTGTTTTAAAATTTTCAAGTACCAATATATGTATTTGTCTTGTTACATTCCGTTCTATACACTAAAAATACTCCACGAAAGTTAATGCATTCCCTTTGTGAGTGACATTAATGGACGTGGGGTGTCACACGTGGTATCAGAGCTAAAGGTTACCGGAACAGATAAGGGATTTTAAAAAACTATTTTTCAAAAGCATTTTATAAAGGAGTACTTTCAAAAATATGTTTTAAGGAGAGTATTTTCAAGAGAAAAGTTTATTTTAAAAACATAACCCCCAAGGGCCATATATCTTTCCTTCAATTCTTTGTTTTGAATCTTTCCTTTTTCGTTTCGGCATGTCTGGGGATCTTAACCTTCCAGAGGGCGTACCGGTACCTAGCTGGTTCAGAAGGTACCTAGAGGCTAGGGCTAATAATGCAGGCCCAGCAGACATTCCTCCTCCCCCAGCCGCACCCGCTCCTCTTCCTCCACCCCCCTGCATTGATACTTTTTCGAAGATATGCAAGGACTTTTGGGCAATGGGCGGGAAACATTTTCATGGGTCAGAGACGTTTGTAGAAGCTCGAAATTGGCTTAAGTAGGTGGAAGATTTGTTTGCTATCTTCGAGGTAGAAGATGGAAGGAAAGTCCAATTAGCTGCTTGGCTAATGAAGGACGAAGCCTCGTTTTGGTGGGAAGTCATAAATGGAGAGCGTCCAGTGGAGACATGGAGGTATTTCAGCCATTGATTCGAGATGAAATTTCTATCCCGAGCAGAAGAGAATTTATATATGGAGAGGTTCTTAGCATTGAAGCAAGGGAATTTATCAGTGAAGGAGTACGTCAACAAGTTCAATCAGTTGGCGAGATTTGGCTTAGACTTGGTGAACACACCTGAGAAGAAGGCCCCGAGGTTCGTTAAAGGTTTGAATGAGCCGCTACACATGTTGGCTATGACCCACATTCCTATGTGGGGCACCTTTGAGAAATTGGTTGACATGGTGCTTATGCATGAAGAGGAGAAAAGCGCTAATGCTAATAAGGCATCAGAGAAAAAGGGGGACCCAAAGAAATCACAGTAGCAAAACAAGAAAGGCGGTAAAAATAACAATGGCAAAGGAAAGAAAATGTGCTTTAATTATGGGACACCAGCCCATCTGAGCAAGGACTGTAGGAAGAAGAAGAAGACTGGTTGCTTCAACTGTGATAAGGTAGGACATCTGATTAAAGACTGCCCGAGAAAAGGGCAGAGGACAGGGTCTGCTTCTGGAGGCAGGTTCAGGCTCTCAT
>JASFAX010006951.1:0-28904 GCA_030737875.1 Allium sativum
AAGTTCGTTCTGGGTCTGAACGAAACCGGAGGCACTTTCCTCGCATATCCATCGATCTCCAAGTACATTTGGACGACCACCAACTATTTCCCTCATCTTGGGTGTACAGCTCAATCAAGATCATCAGTAATCACCCAAACAATGTGAAGACCTCCGGTCTTCAACCACCGTCTTCATCTTCGACTTATCGTCGAATCGGTTATTCAGAATGGGTATAAACCCGGACTTTCCGAACAATCCGCGTATATAGTAAACAAATGTTACACAAACACAACATATGCCTCATTCCAATTCAGCAGTCACTAACCGCAAATTAGCAAGAGAACAATTTCCCAAATATCAACCCCGAAGGCCGAAACCAACATCAGATCAATATCCAGGAAACCATTCTTCTTAACTAACCTACAGCTGGTTTCTAAATTTCATATTCTTAGGGAAAGGTTCCCATTAATTTTATCCAAGATAAATTCTTTAAAATTTATTCTTTAATCTTCTATTGGATGTCATATCAAACCAAATTATGGTTTTCCAAACTAGTCGAGTTTAGCGAACCACACCGAAGTAATTATTTATTTTATTTCCCAATCCCAACCTATTCATCCCATGAAGAAAAACTGGTAATACTCCACATCTAACACCACAGTGTTATCGGTAAAATTAATTACCATTTAACATTCAAATCTAATTAAAGATTTAACTATCGCTTTGGAGCAAAACTGGTGATACTCCATCCTCAATCCTTTCCTAGATTTGATAATTTATATTATCAATCCACATTTCAATCTAATCAAAGATTCATCAAAACTCCTTTTACTGAGTTAATGAACTAATGTCGTTTAAAACACAATTCACAATAAACCCAAATCACATTCTATTTATATCGGGTTAAAGAATTAGTGTTATTTAAAACACTGTTCACGATAAACCCACAAATCAATTCTATTTAAAATCCATTTCAAATCCAATTTATTTATTTAAAAATAAATGGGTTTAATTTTAGTTCGAAACTAGTTCATTTCGATAAAAATCTATTTTTATCTTTTCAAATATGGAGTTTTTCATCCCAATTTTCCCCTTGTAATTTCTTATGATTTTACACAAATTATTACTATTTTTAATAATTTTATCAAGGCCCGTACAGTCAATTTCCATCAACGGCCACCGAACTGCACTTACAGCGACCTTTTCCAAATTTGATTTTGATGTATCTCTAAATCCAACTATTGGATTTCAAATTTCTAATATTCGTTAGAAAGCTCTTTTCGATACGAACCCAACGGTTCCGGTTTTAGGAGAATCCGACGGTCGGATCTCCCGTAATGTCCGTTCGAAGTCATTGGTCGAAATTTACGAACTGCCGCGGCGCGGCGCGTTCTATTCAAGCCATTATATATATAATATATTATTATATATATTTTGTCGATTTCTATTTATTTTTATAATTCGTTTCAAATTTGTTTCAAAAACAATTCAACTTCCATTTCCAATTCAAATCAAATTTGAATTTTTCCTTATAAATTCGTTTTAAATTCATTTCAATTTAATTCAAATTTCCATTCAATTCGAATTCATTTCAAATCGATTTCTATTCTATTTCTATTCGTTTTCAATTCAATTCGAATTCATTTTATATTCAATTCAATTCGAATTTCTTTTATATTTAATTCTATTCAAATTTCTTTTGTATTCAATTCTATTCAAATTTCTTTTATATTCAATTCAATTCGAATTCGTTTTCTATTCAATTCAATTCAAATTTCTTTTATATTCAATTCAATTCGAATTCGTTTTCTATTCAATTCAATTCAAATTTCTTTTATATTCAATTCAATTCGAATTCGTTTTCTATTCAATTCATTTCAAATTTCTTTTATATTCAATTCAATTCGAATTCGTTTTATATTCAATTCTATTCAAATTTGTTTTATATTCAATTCAATTCGAATTCGTTTTATATTCAATTCAATTCGAATTCGTTTTCTATTCAATTCTATTCAAATTCATTTTATATTCATTTCAATTCGAATTCGTTTTCTATTCAATTCAATTCAAATTTCTTTTATATTCAATTCAATTCGAATTCGTTTTCTATTCAATTCAATTATAAAAACGAATATAATCGATATAAATATCATTCGCGTCAAAATGGCGCATCTCTAATCAACACGGCTTTATATATTTCAAAAATTCCGTTATTTTATTCAACAAATGAATATTTATTCTATTCAATACATGAATCTTTATTTTTGTCAACACATGACTAATCTCAACGAATGAGTACTGTCCACGTGTGACTATTTTTGTTATTCAATATATTTTATAAAAATTATGGTATCTATTGTTTGATTTAAATCAGACTCCAACCACAAATTAGTAAGAGAACGATTCCCTGAATATTAACCCCGAAGGCCGAAACCAACATCAGATCAATATCCAGGAGACCACTCATGTCATCTATTTTCCAGTTAATTTCTAATTTTATATATGGTAAAGATGTAAATTTTGTCATTAAAATATTTCGTTCAACACATGACTAATCTCAACGAATGAGTACTGTCAACACATGAACCTTTATTTTATAAAATTCTTTAATTTCTAAGTTAGAATGAGGCCCAATCAATTACCATACAAAGTTAATTATATGGATTCCATACAACACATGTATATAATAGCAACGATACATAATCAACCATCATCCAAAGTGCACTACACTGTATAAGCATCAAATAAAGATATCTAACGCTTATAACAGCCTGTCAATCAATCGATCGACATACAACTAATTATTGGGATTAGTGTATACCGTATTTTATCCCAATACCCATGTGGGGTTTCAAACAATCAAACACAGATTTTATTTGTGTAGTTGAGCGATGTATAAAATTTATCGTCCCAATCAATGTCAGTCAAATAAGTGTACATAAACAAACCGTCCGGTTTGTAAATGAATACTTATTTATTCACATTCACGTTAAAAATTATATTTTTAACGACCAAATTATTTTATTCAACCTATGAATATTCTATTCGGTTCATTTATTAAATAAAATGATATCTTTATTTGTCTAACTTATTTTAGAAAATTTCGGCGGCATAACGACACGATACTAGAAACGGGACGAGACCTAGCCTTATCCCCGGTCTAGTGATGGCCCACGCCATACAAATATCAATCAAATCAATTTCATTTCACCAAACAACCAACTTCAAATCAAATAATCTAGCTATTCTATGCAACCAAACAAACAAGTCCATGGTCTGTGAACAGTGGTGTCGGGTGCTACTAAACACCGTCTGCATCCTAGTATATATTATAATATAACTAGAAAAAGAAAATTTAAAGTGAGAAGTTCTCACCGAGGGTTCCACTCCGTCGTGCTTTGCTTTTGAACTGCTGAACCGTCCGAATCAGCTTCAATTTCCTATGCAGTTCTTTTCACGCTGTTCAAATAAAAATTATATTTTCATCACTTCATTCAATAAATAAAAATCGTATTTTTATTTCTTCTTCTTTATATATATTTACAACGCTTCATTCTATAAAAAAATTGTATTTTTATATTTCTATTTCATATATAAAGATTGAATTTTTATTTCACCGCTATAAAAATCGCATTTTTATTTTAACATATAAATAAGAAAGATCAGATTTTTACTCGCTACTATATAGATAAAAATTCTATTTTTACAGCGGTATTCATATAATAAAGATTATATTTTTATATCGCCACTTATATCAAAATCACATCTTTGCTCCTTCTACAAAATAAAGATCAAATCTTTAACAATACTACAATGTAAAAATTATATTTTTAATCTTCTACTCATATAAAAATTATATTTTTATAATCTCTACTGTACTGTAAAGATCATATTTTTCTATAAAGTAAAAATCATATTTTCCTATACAATGAAAAATCTTCTTTTCTATCAACGAAAAATCTTTTTTTGTTTCTACTCAAAATCCAAACTTTTTCTATTTTTAAAAAATCTTAACTTGAAATGTAAAGAAAAATCAGATTTAAAAACAAGATCTAATTTTTAAACTAATTACATAAAAGGAAAATAAAATAATAACGAAAGAAAAACTCACTGTCGCTATCGAAGAGGGGTGGGAGAAGTCTGCGCGGAGAAGGGGAGAATGTCGGAGGTGACTGCGTCGTTGGTGCTCGTGGTGTCGGCCAGGGGAAGGGGATTTGGGGGAAATCGGGTAGAAGAAGGAGGGAGGAGAGGGGCGGACGGAGGCTGCGTCCGTGGCTGAGGAGGGTGGTTTGGTGGGGGCTCCGGCGATTGGCGCGAGGTGGGTGGTCGGGCGAACAGCGCGAGGTGGCGAAGGGGGGGGGGGGGGTTAGATCTGAGGCGTCGGTTTCACGAACGGAGAGGAAGGAGATGGGGGTACGACTGACCGGGGGGGGGGGGGGGGCTCGCGCCTCACACCGGCGGTGAGGTCATCTGCTGAGGGGGGCGACGAGCGGTTCCCCCCCTTTTTCTCTCTTTTTTTATTTTAATTCTAAACGGTCAACGATAGAAGAGGAAGAGAGATAAAGGGGTATATAATAATATATTATTTAATTAATTTCAAAAAGCAACTTTCATTTTCGACCTCAAAACGAGGCCCACCACCTGTCGGCCATAGCTAATTACCCCCATTCCGAACACAATGAGATATGTATCGTAAGCTGATTCGGCTGTTTCGACCAGTTTTCGTCAAAATCAACATATAACTCTATATATTGAATTTAAATGCACATTTCAATTTACCGGGGCCACATACTAACTCGAAAAATTCCATAAAAATATTTTCTAGCTTCGTATTGACGATACGGTCCTAACAAAACTAATTTCGTCAGATTCTGAGATCTTTTGAAAAAAGGCCATTTTCCAGTCGATTAAAATCAACTGAAACTGGTCAAACGCGTTTTCCCTTGCCACGCTCACATATTGATTCGAAAAATTATGAAAATTGGAATCTAGCAATAACTTTACATCCCGGATCCAACAAAAGTGGTTTCGTCGAAATCCGAGGTCATTTGCAAAATTCCCATTTTTAAGGGCCTGAATTCCATAGCGACTATTCAGAACTTTCAACTGGACATAACTTTTTATTCCCGCTATAAAATTTTGATTTTTCGGATTCGTTGAAAAGATATCCTCAAATAGATCCTATTATTTTTGGTTTCACTAAAATCCGGTTAATTTTGCACCCGGTACATTCATATGAATTTTGAAATCGAATTATCGAACTACCGCGCCATTTTCAATTCCTTTTATAATTATATATAATTATTTATATTCTAACGACGACGTATATAATATATACGTTCTAAATATATTCAAAATAAACTTCTCGTCGTTATTATTTAAAATAATTCATTTTAAATATTCAAAATTCACTAAAATTGCCAAAATAAAATTTTTAAACTGGCTCGCATTTCCGAGTTATTACAATCTCCCCCACTTAAAAATTTTCGTCCGCGAAAAGGAACGAAGCCAAAAGTTGTTTTACAAACCAGCTCAACTTCCATTATTTTGATTACGGCCTAAGTTCTTCAACTTTTCAGTTTCTGAGAACTTTTCAAATTTTTCAAAAATTTGGCTAACACCCTAAATTTCCGAAAAATTTCGCCATAACCTCCCCTGCACCGGGAGAACCGGGAAAATCCCAAAATTGCCATACAAGCCTTCTGATCTCAAAAAGAAAAAGAAAAAGCCAAGCGGCTAGCCAATAGGCTCATAAAATCATCATCACCCAAACAAAACAGTAAATTATAGTAAACATGTACCTATTTGTCGGGCAAACAATTTTATTCTCTACTCTAGCCTCCTTGCTATGACCTGTTCAATGTAAGTACATGTATATGCAAGCAAATGTGACCAATTTTCAATATAATTCACTATTTGATTCAATTAGGCTAAATGATTCAAAATTACAAACAAATAAACAAACAACACAATCATCCGTCAATTAGTGAATTATCGTTTCAAATTCATAACTTTGATATATATACAAAAATCACATTTTTGATGCCAAATCACAACAAATAAACCTATCTAGTTTTTGTTCTCACACCAGTCTAATGGAAATATATAGATATCATACCTTCGAAACACGAACATAAGTTCTGATGATGATCGATCAATCATCAGAACCATCTCCGGGTGTCTAGAATGTGATTCTATATCTATCCACTATATTAAAACTTCGGATATACGTTCATGATGCGTATATGCAAAACCTTTATATAATGGATTGTCCAAACTCAAAATAAATAAATAATCAAATACGTATAAAATGATTTAAATTTCAAAACAAAATTGTTTTCATTTGAAAAATATACTCTTCACACTAGTTCTAGGATACTACTGACAATATCTCTAACGAGTCATTCTAATTGGATATTACTAACTCAATATCTGATGAATTCTTTCGTATGGTTCTAATGTGTCTTGTTCTCGAGCTCTGTAAACCAAAGCTCTGATACCAAATGAAAGGACCCGTAACTTCCCCGTGAAGGAAAGAGCAGATACTTTGAGAACAACACACAAATGAACGTAGACGGAAGAACATTTCGTTGTTATTACAACAATTCCATCAGAATACAAGAATATACAGAGTATAAATGAATAAATTACATTCGATAAATATCAGAGATTACAATAAATTACATAGCAGCGGAAAATAATACAAAGCACAACTGAAGGTGATATACGGATACAGAGCTTTCCGGATATCATTCCAGCTGTAAACCAGGATCCTGTGAATATAAATCTGCAAAACCAAAACTACTAGCTGCCCGTGTCAAAATAAGGGCACCCAGAGTTTAGGTTAAAACAATAAACTCCAGGTCAGTCATGTGACTGGTGTGAGAACTAAAACAATTATTTAAAACTTTACTTTAAAAGAGAGTAATTCAAGGGACCACGCCGTATAACACGGAATGGGTTTCCTCCCAAGAATACCAGTGCATATAAATAAACAACGCAATGATCTTTTGAAAAATGAAGCTATTATAAGACCCATGTCCCATCACACAATGCAACGCAAGCCAGATGATAGGGGTTTCCCTTATAATTGCCAAACATGCTTAGTACATTTAAAACAAATCATTTGATACTATTATAAGTGTATAGTGTCAAAACATTTTCAATCATAAATATCAATCCTAGGCGGCATGTGTACCATCTATCATGTCGCCATACTAGGCTCTACAAATAAAACCGAAATACACGTATTGGAAATTGGATTTCCGTCATGAGTCGAGGCAAGGGGCAAGCTCCTCTCTGCTTCAAGACACTCTAGCAAATGTCTCAGGGCTACGCACTCTGGCAACCCTTGGATGCTTCAGGGCCGGTCCTCTCTTATGTTTGAGGATTAGTTATTCCTGAACACACGTTTCCGGGTCCTTACAGACCTAAAATCGAGGCGCCTCATCCAACAACCACATAGGTAAAAAGTATATAAATGTCAGGGCTGGTAAGTCACTGACACCACCAAAGCTAGAATGAAACGTCGTGCTCTCCCTGCAGTCCTTATCCCGTTTTTAACTCATACCGAGGTGTGAGGCTCGCGAATTCACGTTATACACAAAGCTACACCACAAAGGCCCTGCTTTGATCATCAACCACAAGACTTTGCTTTTCAACAGAAGCCTTGATCCATGCAACTCAGCGTGCCACACAGGCAATTCATGCCATGCAATTGATATCTATCGATATATAACCTCTAAGCTCGTATGTCTCAGAGAAGGGCGTTAAGCAAGAGAATAAATTCTCTGCCGCCAAACAGATGTATATTTAATAGAGATCAATCAACACTGAATAAAATCCAATGTCAGACACACAATCCATTTACAAGTTCGTTCTGGGTCTGAACGAAACCGGAGGCACTTTCCTCGCATATCCATCGATCTCCAAGTACGTCTGGACGACCACCAACTATTTCCCTCATCTTGGGTGTACAACCCAATCAAGATCATCAGTAATCACCCAAACGATGTGAAGACTTCTGGTCTTCAACCACCGTCATCATCTTCGACTTATCGTCGAATCGGTTATTCAGAATGGGTATAAACCTGGACTTTTCGAACAACCCGCGTATATAGTAAACAAATGTTACACAAACACAACATACGCCTCATTCCAATTCAGCAGTCACTAACCGCAAATTTCCAAGAGAACAATTTCCCAAATATCAACCCCGAAGGCCGAAACCAACATCAGATCAATATCTAGGAAACCATTCTTCTTAACTAACATACAGCTGGTTTCTAAATTTCATATTCTTAGGGAAAGGTTCCCATTAATTTTATCCAAGATAAATTCTTTAAAATTTATTCTTTAATCTTCCATTGGATGTCATATCAAACTAAATTATGGTTTTCCAAACTAGTCGAGATTAGCGAACCACACCGAGGTAATTATTTATTTTATTTCCCAATCCCAACTATTCATCCCATGAAGCAAAACTGGTAATACTCCACATCTAACACCACAGTGTTATCGGTAAAATTAATTACCATTTCACGTTCAAATCTAATTAAAGATTTAACTACCGCTTTGGAGCAAAACTGGTGATACTCCATCCTCGATCCTTTCCTAGATTTGATAATTTATATTATCAATCCACATTCCAATCTAATCAAAGATTCATTAAAATTCCTTTTACTGGGTTAAAGAACTAATGTCGTTTAAAACACAGTTCACAATAAACCCAAATCACATTCTATTTATATCGGGTTAAAGAACTGGTGTTATTTAAAACACCGTTCACGATAAACCCACAAATCAATTCTATTTAAAATCCATTTCAAATCCAATTTATTTATTTAAAAATAAATGGGTTTAATTTTAGTTCGAAACTATTTCATTTCGATAAAAATCTATTTTTATCTTTTTAAATATGAAGTTTTTCATCCCAATTTTTCACCTCTCATTTCTTATGATTCTACACAAATTATTACTATTTTTAATAATTTTATCAAGGCCTGTACAGTCGATTTCCATCAACGGCCACCGAACTGCACTTACAGAGACCTTTTCCAAATTTGATTTGGACGTATCTCCAAATCCAACCGTTAGATTTCAAATTTCTAATATTCCTTAGAAAGCTCTTTTCGATACGAACCCAACGGTTCCGGTTTTAGGGGAATCCGATAGTCGGATCTCCCATAATGTCCGTTCGAAGTCAATGGTTGAAATTTACAAACTGCCGCGGCGCGCCGCGTTCTATTCAGGCCATTAAATATATATTATATATATATTTCGTCGATTTCTATTTAAAACGTATTTTATAATTCGTTTCAAACTTGTTTCAAAAACAATTCAACTTCCATTTCCAATTCAAATCAAATTTGAATTTTTCCTTATAAATTCGTTTTAAATTCATTTCAATTTAATTCAAATTTCGATTCAATTTGAATTCATTTCAAATCGATTTCTATTCTATTTCAATTCGTTTTATACTCAATTCAATTCGAATTTCTTTTACATTCAATTCTATTCAAATTTCTTTTATATTCAATTCTATTCAAATTTCTTTTATATTCAATTCAATTCGAATTCGTTTTCTATTCAATTCAATTCAAATTTCTTTTATATTCAATTCAATTCGAATTCGTTTTCTATTCAATTGTAACGACACGGGTTTCGCCCGACCTTAATCGATCGCAAAATCGACCAAGACCGTTCAAAATCCGCATACGTTAACTTTGGGAATACAACACATCAGAACAATAACAACAGACTTTTATTACATCATGATAATATAACATCAGAGTACAGAATATATCAGAGTGCATCGAAATTTAAAATACAGCGGAAGAAAATTTTACAATAAATTTAATACAGTGCAGCGGAAATAAAATAACTAAGGCAGCGGAAGGCTTCCAATGTTCTGGACACAGCTTTAAGCTTCAATCTAGGATCCTGCTAAAAAGATAAACCTGTAGACACTGCTCGACTGCCCGTGTGGAAAGAGGGCACCCGAGTTTGCAAAAAGGTGGAAACAAACAACGGGTCAGTCGTGGGACTGGTGTGAGAATTCTTAACTAATAAATCACTATTAATAGGGCAAATCCAAAGACTACGCCGCTAATGCGGAACGCGTTTACTCTAATGGATTGCCGTGCATAACTTAAAGTAAATCGTAAAACAATGCAATGCTTTTTAGAAAAATGAAATCACCATAAGACTCAGGTCCCAT
This sequence comes from Allium sativum, assembly GCA_030737875.1. Taxonomy (NCBI): domain Eukaryota; kingdom Viridiplantae; phylum Streptophyta; class Magnoliopsida; order Asparagales; family Amaryllidaceae; genus Allium; species Allium sativum. Next base: position 10,202 of record JASFAX010006951.1, read on the forward strand.
CACACAATGCAACGCACACCAGAGGATAGAGTTTTACCTTATGGTGATCAAACATGATAAATACGGCAAATACGAGTTTGATATTATTATTAGTGTGTTTATGTTTGAAAAACAATTTCAATCATAATGTATCAATCCTAGGAAGCATAGGTACCATATGCTATGCCTCCGTACTAGTAATACAATCAAAACCGAATGGCGCGTATTGGAAATTGGTTTCCATCACGAGTCAAGGCTAGGGAGGAGCTCCTTACCGATTCGAGACACTCTAGCTAATGCCTCAGGATTACCCGCAGTTAACCCTTGGAAATGGCAGGGCCGGTCCTCAAATACAGCTTAGAGGATTGGCAATTCCTAAGCACATGTTCCCCGGTCCTATAGGACCTATCCGAGGCGCCTCATTCCATCATCCACATAAGTAAAATGTCAGGGCGGGTAGGTCACTGACACCACTCTAGCTAAAAAGAAACGTGCTGCTCTCCCTGCGTTCCCTTCTCCCGTTTTAGACTCCGCCGGTGTGTGAGGCTCGTGAAGTCACGTCATACACAAAGCTATACCTAAACAGGTTATGATTTGATCATCCCACAAGGCCTGCTTTTCAACAAAGCCTTGATCATATGCATCTTAGCATGCCACATCATCACTCCATATTACACTACCAATCCTTTGCCGAAATATATGAACGGGTGTTAAGCAAGAGAATAAATTCTCCGCCACCAAACATCCATACATTCGACAGAAGATTAATAACATGATATATAATGGAGTATGATGTCAGACACACAATCCATTTATAAGCTTATGCTCTGGGTCTGCGCGAAAGCCAAATCCGTTCAATCAACGTGTTCGTTCAGACGACGACCATGACCTTGACTTGGGAGCAAATCAATTCAAAGTCTCAATCGCTGTCCTCCTGAGGGGAAGATTGACGGTCTTCATTAGTCGTCTTCTTCTTCAATTCTCATCGTCGTTTGATTATTTGGAATGAGATTAACTCGGTCTTCCCAAATAATCTTCGTATATATATATATATATATGTAAATATATTGAAAACTCTTCCTTATCGTTATTTCTAATTTATAACAATTATTTCCTATTTTATATAATTAAAAATAATTAAATCCTTAATCAACGACGATTCAGGTCCATGGCGATTTTGGCGCTGTTTTCAACCAATTTTGATTTTCACATATCTCAAAACCTAACCGTTGGATTTTGACGTATTATATATCGTTGGAAAGTTCTTTCCAAGACGGTCCTAGCAGTTTCAGTTTCGGGAAAATCCGACGGTCGGATCTCCTTGTTTAGTCATTTAAAGATATAATTTTAAAACGCGAACTACCACGCTCGATTCGTTTAATTTTATATATATATATATAAATATATATATATAAATAATTCGTTTAATTCATCGTTCTTACATACATCTCCCCTTTTCCTTTATTCTTTTTTTTCCACTTCTCTTACATGAAAATGTAATTTATAATTAGACGGTGAATTATTCCCTTTTATTTTATTTTTATTTTAAAAATCTTTATAATTTACATTAAAATGTAAATTATAATTCATCGCTCTATTTATTCCATTTCATCTTTCAATTATATTATGATTCCATTTACATATATAAAATACTCATTCTCTTTCTAAATGCATTCTCAATCTCAATTACATCTAAAATGTAATTTTATTTTACAATGACATTTCCATTTATTCACATTATAAATAATGTACATTTCCTACGATGAAAAATTCTCTTTTAATATACATTAAAAATAATGTATTTTTATCCTACGGTATGTTTTTCTTTTTATTAACATTGAAAATAATGTTACCTTAACATACAATGCATTTTCTATTTTTATTAACATTGAAAATAATGTTAATTTTTCTATCTTTACATTACACATGAAAAATGTATATTTTGATACATCGCAAATTCCTACTTTATATTTACAAAATAAAGAGTAAACCTTGTCATGCGGTGAATTCCTACCTTATTTTTCAAATAAAAAGTAAATCTTATCATACAGTGAAAATGCCAACTTACTTTTACAAATAAAAGTGTACATCTTATCATGTGGTGAAAATACCCTAATATTAACATTATAAATAAATGTTAATGCCAATTTCTCTTACAATGTAAATTTCTCTTTTTATACATACATTAATAAAAGTGTGTTAATACGTACGGTGCAATCTTCTTTTTAATCAATATCAAAAATAATGTTAAACAATCTTTTCTTTTTATATAACATTAAAATAATGTTAATAAATCATATGGTCCATTCTCTTTTAATATTTACATTAGAATAATGTAAATCAATCTTTCCTTTTCATATACAGTAAAAATAACGTTAAATTTACATACAATGCATTTTCTATTTATTAACATTAAAAATAACGTTAAATTTACATACAATGCATTCCCTATTTATTAACATTAAAAATATGTTAACTTCATACAGTTAATTTTCTTTATATTAACATTTTAAATTATGTTAACTTAACATGCGGTGTATTTCAATTATATTACATTATAAATTAATGTGAAATAACATACAGTGGATTTCTTTTTTTTTAACATTAAACAAAAATGTCAATCTAACATACGGTGCATTTTCTTAAATTTTAACATATAAAATAATGTAAATTTACATACAGTGGAATTCTTTTATATTTCATTATTAACACAAGATGGTGAAAATTTGTGTCTTTTCAATTCAACAAAAATGACGGTGAAATTCCATCTTTTCTTTTTAACCAAAATGAAATCATTTTCTTTTTAAATAAAAATCAATGTTAATGTCTTTCTTTTCTTTTATTAACAAAAATTAATGTTAATGTCTTTCTTTCCTTTTATTAACAAAAATTAATGTTAATGTCTTTCTTTTCTTTTATTAACAAAAATTAATGTTAATGTCTTTCTTTTCTTTTATTAACAAAAATTAATGATAATGTCTTTCTTTACTTTTATTAACAAAAATTAATGTTAATGTCTTTCTTTACAGATCAAAATAAATTCAGCGTTCTTAATCTTAATAACTTACGTTAACAAAAATATACTTAAAGTTATTAATATTAATAAAAGAATACCTTTTATTATTTAAACATACCTAACGGTATTAATCTTAATAAAAGAATTAACTTTTATTATCAAAACCTATTTAACGTACTTAACATTAATAAAAGAAGACTTTTTAGTATTAAAAACGTTTTAGCGTTCATAACTTTAATAAAAGAAACAACTTTTATTAACTAATATTTTAGCGTCCTAATCTTTAATAAAAGATTAGACTTTTTATTATTAAACATTTTCAACTGTGACGGTCTGGAATTTCACTCGATCTGAATCAGTCGTTAAACCGATCTAGATCGTTCGAAACCCCTGATCGTTTGAGAACAAGACAAATCAGAACACAAACCGAAGAACATTTCATTGTTATTACAACAATTCCATCAGATACAAGAATATACAGAGTATAAATGAATAAATTACATTCGATAAATATCAGAGATTACAATAAATTACATAGCAGCGGAAAATAATACAAAGCACAACTGAAGGTGATATACGGATACAGAGCTTTCCGGATATCATTCCAGCTGTAAACCAGGATCCTGTGAATATAAATCTGCAAAACCAAAACTACTAGCTGCCCGTGCGGAAAATAGGGGCACCCAGAGTTTAGGTTAAAACAATAAACTCCAGGTCAGTCATGTGACTGGTGTGAGAACTAAAACAGTTATTTAAAGCTTTACTTTAAAAGATAGTAATTCAAGGGACCACGCCGTATAACACGGAACGGGTTTCCTCCCAAGAATACCAGTGCATAGAATAAACAACGCAATGCTTTTTCGAAAAATGAAGCTATTATAAGACCTAGGTCCCATCACACAATGCAACGCAAGCCGGAGGATAGGGTTTTACCTTATAACAGCCAAACATGCTTGGTACGTTTAAAACAAATCATTTGATACTATAATAAGTGTATAGTGTCAAAACAATTTCAATCATAAATATAAATCATAGACGGCATGAGTGCACCATCCCACTATGTCGCCATGCTAGGCTCTACAAATAAAGCCGAAATACACGTATTGGAAATTGGATTCCGTCATGAGTCGAGGCAAGGGCCAAGCTCCTCTCCGCGTTCGAGACACTCTAGCAAATGTCCCAGGGCTACGCACTCTGGGCAACCCCTGGATGCTTCAGGGTCGGTCCTCACTTACGTTAGAGGATTAATTATGCCTGAACACACGTTTCCCGGTCCTTACAGACCTATAATCGAGGTGCCTCATCCAACAACCACAAAGGTGAAAAGTATATATATGTTAGGGCTGGTAAGTCACTGACACCATCAAAGCTAGAAAGAAACGTCGTGCTCTCCCTGCAGTCCGTATCCCGTTTTTAACTCGTACCGAGGTGTGAGGCTCGCGAATTCACGTTATACACAAAGCTGCCACGTAGGCCGTGCTTTGATCATCAACCACAAGACTCTGCTTTTCAACAAAAGCCTTGATCATTGCATCTTAGCGTGCCACACAGGCAATTCATGCCATGCGACTGATGTCCATCGATATACAACCTCTGAGCTCGTACGTCTCAGAGAAGGGCGTTAAGCAAAAGAATAAATTCTCCGCCGCCAAACAGATGTATATTTAATATAAATCAATCAACACAGAATAAAATCCAGTGTCAGACACACAATCCATTTACAAGTCCGTTCTGGGTCTGAACGAAACCGGAGGCACTTTCCTCGCATATCCATCCATCTCCAGGTACGTCTGGACGACCACCAACTATTTCCATCCTCTTGGGTGTACTGCCCATTCAGGATCGTCAGTAGTTATCCAAACGATGTGAAGACTTCCGGTCTTCAACCACCGTCTTCATCTTCGACATATCGTCGAATCGGTTATTCAGAATGGGTATAAACCCGGACTTTCCGAACAACCCGCGTATATTAAAACAAATGTTATAAGAACACAACATACGCCTCATTCCAATTCATATTCTCAGGGAAAGGTTCCCATTAATTTTATCCAAGATAAATTCTTTAAAATTTATTCTTTGATCCTCCTTTGGATGTCATTTCAAACCAAATTATGGTTTTCTAAACTAGTCGAGATTAGCGAACCACACCGAAGTAATTATTTATTTTATTTCCCAATCCCAACCTATTCATCCCATGAAGCAAAACTGGTAATACTCCATATCTAATACTATGGTGTTATCGGTAAAATTAATTACCATTATACGTTCAAATCTAATTAAAGATTTAACTATCGCTTTGGAGCAAAACTGGCGACACTCCATTCTCGCTCATTTTCTAAATTTGATAATTTAGATTACAAATTTACGTTTCAATCTAATTGCAGATTCTTTAAAACTCCTTTTACTGGGTTAAAGAACTAGGTGTTATTTAAAACACAGTTTACGACAAACCCAAATCACATTTTATTTATCATCGGGTTAAATAACTAGTGTTATTTAAAACACCGTTCACGATAAACCCATTTCAAATCCAATCAAATATATTAGAAATTCCGATTATTTAAAACCCCTTTTTAAATCTAATTTATTTATTTAAAAATAATTGGGTTTTAAATTTAGTTCAAAACTAGTTCATTTCGATAAAAATCCATTTTTATCTTTTCTAATATGGAGTTTTTCACCCCAATTTTTCTCAAATCATTTCTTATGATTTTACACAAATTATTGATATTTTTAATAATTTTATTAAGGCCCGTACAATCGATTTCCAACAATGGCCATCGAACTGCACTTACAACGACCTTTTTCAAATTTGATTTGGACGTAACTCCAAATCCAACCGTTATATTTTGAATTTCTATTATTCGTTAGAAAGCTCTTTTCGATACGAACCCAACGGTTCCAGTTTTAGGAGAATCCGACAGTCGGATCTCCCGTAATGTCCATTTGAAATAAATGGTCGAAATTCACGAACTGCTACGGCGCGGCGCGTTCTATTGAGGCCATTATATTATATATATAATATATATAATGTATATTTCGTCGATTTCTATTTAAAACGAATTTTATAAATAGTTTTGAATTCGTTTCCAAAAAAAACATTTCAACTTCCATTTCAATCCAAAGCAAAATTGAATCCTTCTTTATAAATTCGTTTTAAAATTCATTTCTATTCAATTCAAATTTCAATTCAATTTGAATTCATTTCAATTCAATTCAATTCAAAGTGGTTTTCTATTCGATTCAATTTCGTTATATATTCAATTGAAATCAAATTCGTTTTCTATTCAATTCAAAATCCTTATATATGCAATTGAAAATCGCTTTATATTTAATTCACTTCGAAATCGCTTTATATTCAATTCATTTCGAAATCACTTTATATTCAATTTATTTCGAAATCACTTTATATTCAATTTATTTCGAAATCACTTTATCTTCAATTCATTTCGAAATCACTTTTCAATATTCATTTTAAAATGAATAAAATCGATATAAATATCGTTCACGTCAAAATGGCGTCAATCTAATCAACACGGCTTCATATATTTCTATTTTCAAATATTCTATTCAACAAATGAATATTTATTTTTGTCAACACACGACTAATCTCAACGAATGAGTACTGTCCATGTGTGACTATTTTTGTTAAATTATTTCGTTCAACACATGACTAATCTCAACGGATGAGTACAGTCAACACATGAACCTTTATTTTATAGTGATAAAGATATAAATTTTATTGTTAAAATATTTCGTTCAACACATGACTAATCTCAATGGATGAGTACAGTCAACACATGAACCTTTATTTTATAATTTTCTTTATCTTCTAAATTGGAATGAGGCCCAATCAATCACCATATAATGTTAATTATATGGATTTTCATACAACACATGTATATAATAGCATTGAGAAATAATCAACCATCAACCAAGGTGCACTACACTGTATAAGCATCAACTATAGATATCTAACGCTTATAACAGCCTGTCAATCAATCGATCGACATATTTAATCAATCAGGATGAGTGTACTACATATTTCATCCCAACACCCGTGTGGGGTTTCAAATCAACAAACACAGATTTTAGTTGTGCAGTTGGGCGATGTGTAAAATTTATCGACCCAATCAATGTCCTTCAAATAGGTGTACATAAACAAACCGTCCGGTTTGTAAATGAATATTTTATTTTATTCTCGTTCACGTTAAAAATTATATTTTTAACGATAAAACGTTTTATTTTAGCACATGAATTTTTATTCAGTTCATTTACAAAATAAAAATGATATTTTTATTTTTCTAACATATTTTAGAAAATTTCGGCGGCATAACGGCACGATACTAGAAATGGGACGAGGCCTAGCCTTATCCCCGGTCTAGTGAAGGCCCACGCCATTCACACATCAATCAAATCAATTTCATTTCACCAAACAATTCAATTTCAATCAAATCATCTAACTAATTTATGCAACCAAACAAACAAGTCCATGGTTTGTGGACAATTGTATCGGGTGCTACTAAGCACCGTCTGCATCCTAGTATATATATATATAACTAGAAAAAGAGATTAAAAGGTGAGAAATTCTCACAGATAGCTATCCAATCATCTTGACTCTTCTTTGATAGAAATCTTCGTCGTTATCGCATCTTTGTCATCTTCGTTGCTGTAGCCACTACATATGTAAAAATCGAATTTTTACTTCGTTATTCCATATATAAAAAGCGAATTTTTTACTTTGCTATTCAATATATAGAAATCGAATTTTTACTTTGCTATTCAATATATAAAAATCGAATTTTTACTTTGCTATTCAATATATAAAAATCGAATTTTTACTTCGCTATTCAATATATAAAAATCGAATTTTTACTACGATGTTATATAGATAAAAATTATATTTTCAAAAATATGGATTTCGCCTTTATAAAAATAAAGATTATATTTTTAATGTACCACTAGTATAAAAATTATATTTTTATTTTAAAAACATCTTAATAACAAATCAAAATCAAATCTTGCCTTTAACCAGATAAAAATCTCGTCTTTAAACATGTAGAAAATCACTTCTCTCTAATGTTAAAAATCTCACCCTTTCCAAATAGAAAGATTTCGCCTTTTCCAATATATCATTATAAAAATCACATTTTTATTTTTCTACACATATAAAGATGCTATTTTAATATTCCTATCATGTAAAAATTATATTTTTAATACTTTAAAAATATAAAAATCATATTCTTACATCATCTATATAGTAAAGACTGTATTTTTAATACTTTAAAAATATAAAAATCATATTTTTAATTGAATAAAAATCTATTCTACCTCTTCCTTATATAAAAATCATATTTTTATAAAAATAAAAATATAATCTTTTCAATCTAAAAAAATTAAATCTTTATATATACTATATTTTCAGACCTTATAAATGCTAATTCATGTACAAAAAAAAAACTGATTTTATAAATAAAAATAAAATCAAAAACTTACTGTGATTTTTGGTGTCAAAGGAGAGCAGGGGGGGCGCTGGGTTTTGTGGCGTCGGTCGATTGGCTGAGGGGGTCCGCGGTCGTGGGGGAGTTCGCCAGAAGGAGCGGCGTTGGGGTGGAAGCGGGGGTTTAGGGGTGCGATAGGAGGAGGGCTCGGGGATGTGGTGACGCGACTTGGGGTGCGGCTGTCGATTGAAGAGGAGAGGGGAGCGAGGAGGGCTGGAGGGGCGATGGGGTGGCCCGCTTGATGCGCGGCGGCGCTCATCGGGGGGGGGGGGGGGGGGGGGGGGGTGGGGACGAGTTCCCCCCCCCCCCGTCCGCCTCTTTCTCCTTTTTTTAATTTTGTTTTTAGTTTTGAAAGAAAAGGGGGGGGAGCGTATAAGGGAAGAGGGGTTTTTTATTTTTTATTTTGCAAAAAAATTGACTTTTACATACGACCTCTAAACGAGGCCCACCGCCTGTCGTCCATAGCGTTTTACCCCATTCCGAACACAATGGGATATGTATCGCAAGCTGATTTGATCGTTTTGATTAGTTTCCGTTGATTTACATTTAAATCACTATATTGAATTTTATACGTACATTTCAAATTACCGGGGTCACATACTAACTAGAAAAATTCTAGAAAAATATTTTCTAGCTTCGTATTGACGATACGGTCCTAACAAAACTAGTTTCGTCGAATTCTGAGACCGTTAGAAAAATGGCCATTTTCCAGTCGATTAAAATCAACTAAAACTGGTCAAACGCGTTTTCCTTTGCCACGCTCACATATTGATTCGAAAAATTATGAAATTTGAAACCTAGCAATAATTTAACATCATGGACCCAACAAAAGTGGTTTCGTCGAAATCCGAGGTCGTTTGCAAAATTTCCATTTTTAAGGGCCTGAATTCCATAGCGACTATTCAGAATTTTCAACTGGGCATAACTTTTGATTCCCGCTGTGAAATTCGATTTTTAAGTTTCGTTGGAAAGATATTTTCTTATAGATCCTATTATTTTTGGTTTCACTAAAATCCGGATTGTTTTGCGCCCGGTACATTCAATTGAAGTTTGAAATCGAATTATCGAACTGCCGCGCCATTTTCAATTCCTTTTTATAATTATATATAATTATTTATATTCTAACGACCACGCGTATAAATGTATACGTTCTAAATATATTCAAAATAAATTTTCGTCGATATTATTTAAAATAATCCATTTTAAATGTTCAAAATTCGTCAAAATTGCCAAATAAAAAATTTAAACTGGTTCAGAATTTCCGGGTTATTACAATCTCCCCCACTTAAAATTTTTCGTCTCTGAAAAGGAACAAAGTCGAAAGTGGTTTGATTAATCAACTCTACGTTCGATCTGGCTTCCATTCTCCAACTTTTCAGTTTCTTAGAATTTTCAAATTTTCAAAAATTTGGCTAACACCCTAAATTTTCGAAAAATTTCGCCATAACCTCCCCTGCACCGGGAGCCACGGGAAAATCCCGAAATTGCCATACAGGCCTTCTGATCTCAAAAAGAAAAAGAAAAAGCCAAGCGGCTAGCCAATAGGCTCATAAAATCATCATCACCCAAACAAAACAGTAAATTATGTAGTAAACATGTACCTATTTGTCGGGCAAACAAATTTTATTCTCTGCTCTAGCCTCCTTGCTATGACCTGTTCAATGTAAGTATATGTATATGCAAGCAAATGCGACCAATTTCAATACAATTCAATATTTGATTCAATTGGGCTTAATGGTTCAAAATTGTCAAACAAATAAACAAACAACACAAACATCAATCAATTAGTGAATTAGAGTTTCAAATTCATAATTTTGATACATATACAGAAAATCATGTTTTTGATGCCAATTCACAACAATGTGTTCTAACTATATTAGTTTTGGTTCTCACACCAGTCGATGGAAACATATAGGAAGCACACCTTCGAAACACGAAAATAATTACTAATGATGACGCGTCAATCATCAGAATCAGGTCCGTGCGACTAGAGTGTGATTCTATATCTATCTAATATATTAAAACTTCGAATATACGTTCATGACGCGTATATGCAAAACCTTTATATACTAGATTTTCCATATTCAAAATAAATAAATACTCAAATACGTATAAAATGGTTTAAATTTTCAAAACAAAACTGTTTTCTTTTGAAAAATATACTCTTCACACTCGTTCTAGGATACTACTGATCCTATCTCTAACGAGTCATTCTAATTGGATATTACTAATCCAATATCTGATGAATTCTTTCGTATGATTCTAATGTGTCTTGTTCTCGAGCTCTGTAAACCAAAGCTCTGATACCAAATGTGACGGCCTGGAATTTCGCTCGATCTGAATCAGTCGTTAAACCGATCTAGATCGTTCGAAACCCCTGATCATTTGAGAACAGGACAAACCAGAACACAAACCGAAGAACATTTCATTGTTATTACAACAATTCCATCAGATACAAGAATATATAGAGTATAAATGAATAAATTACATTCGATAAATATCAGAGATTACAATAAATTACATAGCAGCGGAAAATACTACAAAGCACAACTGAAGGTGATATACGGATACAGAGCTTTCCGGATATCATTCCAGCTGTAAACCAGGATCCTGTGAATATAAATCTGCAAAACCAAAACTACTAGCTGCCCGTGCGGAAAATAGGGGCACCCAGAGTTTAGGTTAAAACAATAAACTCCAGGTCAGTCATGTGACTGGTGTGAGAACTAAAACAGTTATTTAAAGCTTTACTTTAAAAGATTGTAATTCAAGGGACCATGCCGTATAACACGGAATGGGTTTCCTCCTAAGAATACCAGTGCATAGAATAAACAACGCAATGCTTTTTCAAAAAATGAAGCTATTACAAGACCCAGTCCCATCACACAATGCAACGCAAGCCGGAGGATAGGGTTTTACCTTATAACAGCCAAACATGCTTGGTACGTTTAAAACAAATCATTTGATACTATAATAAGTGTATAGTGTCAAAACAATTTCAATCATAAATATAAATCATAGACGGCATGAGTGCCCCATCCCACTATGTCGCCATACTAGGCTCTACAAATAAAGCCGAAATACACGTATTGGAAATTGGATTCCGTCATGAGTCAAGGCAAGGGGCAAGCTCCTCTCCGCGTTCGAGACACTCTAGCAAATGTCCCAGGGCTACGCACTCTGGGCAACCCCTGGATGCTTCAGGGCCGGTCCTCACTTACGTTAGAGGATTAATTATGCCTGAACACACGTTTCCCGGTCCTTACAGACCTATAATCGAGGCGCCTCATCCAACAACCACAAAGGTGAAAAGTATATATATGTCAGGGCTGGTAAGTCACTGACACCACCAAAGCTAGAAAGAAACGTCGTGCTCTCCCTACAGTCCGTATCCCGTTTTTAACTCATACCGAGGTGTGAGGCTCCCAAATTCACGTTATACACAAAGCTGCCACGTAGGCCGTGCTTTGATCATCAACCACAAGACTCTGCTTTTCAACAAAAGACTTGATCATTGCATCTTAGCGTGCCACACAGGCAATTCATGCCATGCGACTGATGTCCATCGATATACAACCTCTGAGCTCGTACGTCTCAGAGAAGGGCGTTAAGCAAAAGAATAAATTCTCCGCCGCCAAACAGATGTATATTTAATATAAATCAATCAACACAGAATAAAATCCAGTGTCAGACACACAATCCATTTACAAGTCCGTTCTGGGTCTGAACGAAACCGGAGGCACTTTCCTCGCATATCCATCCATCTCCAGGTACGTCTGGACGACCACCAACTATTTCCATCCTCTTGGGTGTACTGCCCAATCAGGAGCGTCAGTAGTTATCCAAACGATGTGAAGACTTCCGGTCTTCAACCACCGTCTTCATCTTCGACATATCGTCGAATCGGTAATTCAGAATGGGTATAAACCCGGACTTTCCGAACAACCCGCGTATATTAAAACAAATGTAATAAGAACACAACATACGCCTCATTCCAATTCATATTCTCAGGGAAAGGTTCCCATTAATTTTATCCAAGATAAATTCTTTAAAATTTATTCTTTGATCTTCCTTTGGATGTCATTTCAAACCAAATTATGGTTTTCTAAACTAGTCGAGATTAGCGAACCACACCGAAGTAATTATTTATTTTATTTCCCAATCCCAACCTATTCATCCCATGAAGCAAAACTGGTAATACTCCATATCTAATACTATGGTGTTATCGGTAAAATTAATTACCATTATACGTTCAAATCTAATTAAAGATTCAACTATCGCTTTGGAGCAAAACCGGCGACACTCCATTCTCGCTCATTTTCTAAATTTGATAATTTAGATTACAAATTTACATTTCAATCTAATTGCAGATTCGTTAAAACTCCTTTTACTGGGTTAAAGAACTAGGTGTTATTTAAAACATAGTTAACGACAAACCCAAATCACATTTTATTTATCATCGGGTTAAATAACTAGTGTTATTTAAAACACCGTTCACGATAAACCCATTTCAAATCCAATCAAATATATTAGAAATTCCGATTATTTAAAACCCCTTTTTAAATCTAATTTATTTATTTAAAAATAATTGGGTTTTAAATTTAGTTCAAAACTAGTTCATTTCAATAAAAATCCATTTTTATCTTTCCTAATATGGAGTTTTTCACCCCAATTTTTCTCAAATCATTTCTTATGATTTTACACAAATTATTGATATTTTTAATAATTTTATTAAGGCCCGTACAATCGATTTCCAATAATGGCCATCGAACTGCACTTACAATGACCTTTTTCAAATTTGATTTGGACGTAACTCCAAATCCAACCGTTAGATTTTGAATTTCTAATATTTGTTAGAAAGCTCTTTTCGATACGAACCCAACGGTTCCGGTTTTAGGAGAATCCGACGGTCGGATCTCCCGTAATGTCCGTTTGAAATAAATGGTCGAAATTCATGAACTACCACGGCGCGGTGCGTTCTATTCAGGCCATTATATTATATATATAATATATATAATATATATTTCATCGATTTCTATTTAAAACGAATTTTACAAATAGTTTTGAATTCGTTTCAAAAAAAAACATTTCAACTTCCATTTCAATCCAAAGCAAAATTGAATCCTTCTTTATAAATTCGTTTTAAAATTCATTTCTATTCAATTCAAATTTCAATTCAATTTGAATTCATTTCAATTCAATTCAATTCAAAGTGGTTTTCTATTCGATTCAATTTCGTTATATATTCAATTGAAATCAAATTCGTTTTCTATTCAACTCAAAATCCTTATATATGCAATTGAAAATCGCTTTATATTTAATTCACTTCGAAATCGCTTTATATTCAATTCATTTCGAAATCACTTTATATTCAATTTATTTCGAAATCACTTTATATTCAATTTATTTCGAAATCACTTTATCTTCAATTCATTTCGAAATCACTTTTCAATATTCATTTTAAAATGAATAAAATCAATACAAATATCGTTCACGTCAAAATGGCGTCAATCTAATCAACACGGCTTCATATATTTCTATTTTCAAATATTCTATTCAACAAATGAATATTTATTTTTGTCAACACACGACTAATCTCAACGAATGAGTACTGTCCATGTGTGACTATTTTTGTTAAATTATTTCGTTTAACACATGACTAATCTCAACGGATGAGTACAGTCAACACATGAACCTTTATTTTATAGTGATAAAGATATAAATTTTATTGTTAAAATATTTCGTTCAACACATGACTAATCTCAACGGATGAGTACAGTCAACACATGAACCTTTATTTTATAATTTTCTTTATCTTCTAAATTGGAATGAGGCCCAATCAATCACCATATAATGTTAATTATATGGATTTTCATACAACACATGTATATAATAGCATTGAGAAATAATCAACCATCAACCAAAGTGCACTACACTGTATAAGCATCAACTATAGATATCTAACGCTTATAACAGCCTGTCAATCAATCGATCGACATATTTAATCAATCAGGATGAGTGAACTTCATATTTCATCCCAACACCCGTGTGGGGTTTCAAATCAACAAACACAGATTTTAGTTGTGCAGTTGGGCGATGTGTAAAATTTATTGACCCAATCAATGTCCTTCAAATAGGTGTACATAAACAAACCGTCCGGTTTGTAAATGAATATTTTATTTTATTCTCGTTCACGTTAAAAATTATATTTTTAACGATAAAACATTTTATTTTAACACATGAATTTTTATTCAGTTCATTTACAAAATAAAAATGATATTTTTATTTTTCTAACATATTTTAGAAAATTTCGGCGGCATAACGGCACGATACTAGAAACGGGACGAGGCCTAGCCTTATCCCCGGTCTAGTGAAGGCCCACGCCATTCACACATCAATCAAATCAATTTCATTTCACCAAACAATTCAATTTCAATCAAATCATCTAACTAATTTATGCAACCAAACAAACAAGTCCATGGTCTGTGGACAATTGTGTTGGGTGCTACTAAGCACCGTCTGCATCCTAGTATATATATATATAACTAGAAAAAGAGATTAAAAGGTGAGAAATTCTCACAGATAGCTATCCAATCATCTTGAGTCTTCTTCGATAGAAATCTTTGTCGTTATCGCATCTTTGTCATCTTCGTTGCTGTAGCCACTACATATGTAAAAATCGAATTTTTACTTCGTTATTCCATATATAAAAATCGAATTTTTACTTTGCTATTCAATATATAGAAATCGAATTTTTACTTTGCTATTCAATATATAAAAATCGAATTTTTACTTTGCTATTCAATATATAAAAATCGAATTTTTACTTCGCTATTCAATATATAAAAATCGATTTTTTACTACGATGTTATATAGATATAAATTATATTTTCAAAAATATGGATTTCGCCTTTATAAAAATAAATATTATATTTTTAATGTACCACTAGTATAAAAATTATATTTTTATTTTAAAAACATCTTAATAACAAATCAAAATCAAATCTTGCCTTTAACCAGATAAAAATCTCGTCTTTAAACATGTAGAAAATCACTTCTCTCTAATGTTAAAAATCTCACCCTTTCCAAATAGAAAGATTTCGCCTTTTCCAATATATCATTATAAAAATCACATTTTTATTTTTCTACACATATAAAGATGCTATTTTAATATTCCTATCATGTAAAAATTATATTTTTAATACTTTAAAAATATAAAAATCATATTTTTACATCATCTTTATAGTAAAGACTATATTTTTAATACTTTAAAAATATAAAAATCATATTTTTAATTGAATAAAAATCTATACTACCTCTTCCTTATATAAAAATCATATTTTTATAAAAATAAAAATATAATCTTTTCAATCTAAAAAAATTAAATCTTTATATATACTATATTTTCAGACCTTATAAATGCTAATTCATGTATAAAAAAAACTGATTTTATAAATAAAAATAAAATCAAAAACTTACTGTGATTTTTGGTGTCAAAGGAGAGCAAGGGGGGCGTTGGGTTTTGTGGCGTCGGTCGATTGGCTGAGGGGGTCCGCGGTCGTGGGGGAGTTCGCCGGAAGGAGCGGCGTTGGGGCGGAAGCGGGGGTTTAGGGGTGCGATAGGAGGAGGGCTCGGGGATGTGGTGCCGCGACTTGGGGTGCGGCTGTCGATTGAAGAGGAGAGGGGAGCGAGGAGGCTGGAGGGGCGACGGGTGGCCCGCCTGAGGCGCGGCGGCGCTCATCGGGGGGGGGGGGGGGGCGACGAGTTCCCCCCCCCCCCCGTCCGCCTCTTTCTCCTTTTTTTATTTTGTTTTTAGTTTTGAAAGAAAAGAGGGGGGACAACATATAAGGGAAGAGGGGTTTTTTATTTTGCAAAAAAATTGACTTTTACATACGACCTCTAAACGAGGCCCACCGCCTGTCGTCCATAGTGTTTTACCCCCATTCCGAACACAATGGGATATGTATCGCAAGCTGATTTGATCGTTTTGATTAGTTTCCGTTGAATTTACATTTAAATCACTATATTGAATTTTATACGTACATTTCAAATTACCGGGGTCACATACTAACTAGAAAAATTCCAGAAAAATATTTTCTAGCTTCGTATTGACGATACGGTCCTAACAAAACTAGTTTCGTCGAATTCTGAGACCGTTAGAAAAATGGCCATTTTCCAGTCGATTAAAATCAACTGAAACTGGTCAAACGCGTTTTCCTTTGACACGCTCACATATTGATTCGAAAAATTATGAAATTTGAAACCTAGCAATAATTTAACATCACCGACCCAACAAAAGTTGTTTCGTCGAAATCCGAGGTTGTTTGCAAAATTTCCATTTTTAAGGGCCTGAATTCCATAGCGACTATTCAGAATTTTCAACTGGGCATAACTTTTGATTCCCGCTATGAAATTTCGATTTTTCAGATTCGTTGGAAAGATATTTTCTTATAGATCCTATTATTTTTGGTTTCACTAAAATCCGGATTGTTTTGCACCCGATACATTCAATTGAAGTTTGAAATCGAATTATCGAACTGCCGCGCCATTTTCAATTCCTTTTTATAATTATATATAATTATTTATATTCTAACGACGACGCGTATAAATGTATACGTTCTAAATATATTCAAAATTAATTTTCGTCGATATTATTTAAAATAATCCATTTTAAATGTTCAAAATTCGTCAAAATTGCCAAAATAAAAATTTTAAACTGGTTCAGAATTTCCGGGTTATTACATCAACGTTCTTATAAGACTTTTAATGAAATGTTACATTTTGGAATAAAAAAAAACTTTCCTTCTTTATTAATCCATCATTAACGCTGCATTTATTATCATTATATTTAATCTTTCAAAATGTATGACCTTTTGAATTTCAAACCTCTATATTAATTAATTAATATCGCATTAACCTCTCACATTAGATATATATTGTTGTGGTTGCTGGAGATGCCGGGCGGGTCCTGGCAGTCTTATACCACAACTCAATCTAACCTTGGGTCAAGCATATCCTATTTATTTTAAATTATTAAAATAAATGTTAAGTGATAATTTTCAAATTTCAAAACTTGAATCATTTATTATATGATAAATGAAATTAATGTTATTAACCATTTTCGCCAAAGATAGCATGAAATTATCAAGACAGCTTAATTCACATTAAATTACATTTAATGTTATTAAATTCCACATTAATTCTATAACGGAAAATCATTTGAAAAGTTTCAAATTTCTTTCATCGGAATGAGACACAACCAATGCATTCAAAACATGAATTTCCAAAACAACGCATTTTCAAAATAAGGTATATGCTAATTCCAACAATCACAAAATTACATTTCAATAATTCAATCGACGTTCATCATTCATGCAATTGACATTAAACCAATATACATTAAATTTAACATACAAACAACACATAATGATCATTACAACAAAATTCAAATAACAGTGTATTGTTTGTGCACTTTGGCGATTAGTGTGAAAACAACGACCCAATCAACATACACAAGTCAGGTAACTTGTGTATGGCTGTGTTACATAATTTATTAATAATTAGTGTTAATAAATTTACATGCCTATTACACAATTTGAAATCCAAACATCGCAATAACCTAAACATTAACTCACAACCAATTATGAATAACACGGAATTAATTCACAACAAATCATCACAGGCGTTAAAATATAATTATTTAATAAAATAAATAATTACTGAACATTAAAAATGAGTGAGAAAAGAGTTCTCACCTTGATTTGATAAGGAATAAATAATCAACATGGCATGATTAAATTGAACAACACATAGTTAATTTTAATTTATTATTAATTCGGATTTAAACCTGAAATTTCATGCAATTTTAGATTAAACATCATATGGTGTAAACAATTAAGATCTATGTTTTACATCCTGACATATTAGATCTAAGATTAACCATTATAGACAAAACAATTAAATAAATTAAATTAAATTTAAAAATAAAATTCTCACAGTTTTTGGTCAGAGGAGAAGACTCGAATTCGATCAGATTTGGTGTTCGAGTACAAGGTGGTTTCGGATTTGGAACAATTCCAATGCAAATACATATGAAAAAACAAAATTCAGTTTTTAACAACTGACACAGTGACGCCACAAAGCGTGACAAAATCTGAAATTAATCATACCTTAAGCTTTGAATTTGTTCAAAATTTTGATTTCATTT